>JAOBRG010390668.1:4583-24995 GCA_027574985.1 Umimayanthus nakama | reverse complement strand
ATGTTAAGTTGGCATGTAAAAGTAGATATGTATGTAAATAGAAATGTGTGTTTTTGTAAAAATAAATAAAAAAAAATATTAAATAAAAAATAAAAAAAATAAAAAAAAAGCTCTATGTAAGACTTTGTGTAAACTAAAGTTAACACACCAATGACTTTAGAACTACAATAGCTTGTATCCTTGAATAGAAAAATATTTAGGGACAGTTTGATTGATCATATTCCAGTACACATTTTGGAAATATGACAAAAACAACTTTGGTCACTTTCAGTTGAGAGGTACATGTGTCGTTGCTTCTTTCCACATAAAAGTATACAAAACAAACTGTATACTTCAAGCAATATATAATACAATACAATAAAGTATAGTTTAATACAGTACAATACAAGAGCAATAGCTTTTAATTATTTTTTACTACTTCAGGGAGGGAACTTTAAATCTTTTTGAAATAAATGCACTCCAGATCTACATCAAAGATGAACTTACCAAGCAGCTGTCAACTAAAGATTTCAGAATCCAAACACGCTTGTGTAAGGTGAGACGATCATAGGTGTTTTCTTCCAATGGGTTCTTGTCTCCAAATATCTCAAAATATCTTGCATCAAGACCAAACTGCTGAGCAGCCTGAAAAAACAAGCATATTAGGTTTCTATAAATAACTTAATATTCATCAAGATAAATAATGAACATGTTTGAGGTACATGAAACTGCATGCACTCAATTTTTCCACAGGGGAAGCTTTTTCTAAGTTCACCACTACTTTTAAGGTTTGACAATATTTTTAAGAACTTTGCAAATATGGAAAAGAATCATTGTGTTGCCAAGCAAATTAATAACTTACTCATAAATGATAATTCCATTTGAATGGCAAATGATTGATGTTTCATTTTTTCCTCAAAAGCAACAAAAGAAAGTGCTGTATTCTTCCAATTGAATCTGTAAATGTAGTTAATTAAGATAAAAAATCACCACGCTTAGAGCTTACAATAGTTGTGTTTAGTTAATCTTTACTTCCCAGAAGCTGGTTCAATGAAGCGACTGAAGTTTTGCTGCAGGCAGTTAGTTTGTCGACAAGAAAGAGTCTTGCTCAGTCTTTAAATCTCTCCTCATAACAAAACCTTGTTAACCACAAGTTAACTTATACAGTGTTTGAGGTGCTAAATTGATTAGTTACTCCAACTAGACAAAGCACACTGACAAAAGCCAACTGATCACGACCAGCAAAGCACTCACGTATTCTGCACCATCTTTCTCCAAATGCTTGTGCCACAAGAAGAGTCGTCCTTTAAGCTTTTCTTGCCAAACTTTAAACTTCATGGCAGGTTTGTCACTCAAGCTGCAACAAAAAAAGTATACACCAATTGATTATTATGAAGCACTTAGAGCAGTAAGAAGTACTATATATAAACAAATTTTTATTACTTTATTACTATTATTATTACTACGAGTAATCTACAAATAAATACCTTTTTCTCTGGTGTGGAGTTAGAAGCAAGGCAGTAAATATTCTTGCCAACAGGGAAGATTTCTTTGGATAGATGAACGACAGCTCAAACTCTGAGAAACTGATATCATGTAGGTCAAGAACTTCTTTCATCAAGAACAACATGCCACCCACTGAAGGAATCTGAAAAGAAATGCAGTTTGATGTGACAAGGGGTTCATGTGTCACTTTAATTTTAAGATGGTTTTCTTAAGTCCATTAACTTTCTGCAAAGCATGCTGCATGACAGCTATATACACAGTTATATTGATTTTACAATTTTAAGCCTTTAAACCCTGTAGGAATATTTTAGTCTTTAGTTAGTCTGTGCATATGGATACTTTAAACAAACAAAAATTGAGCTTTTTTAAAAATGTAGTTTAGGTATTTGGGAATTACGCTTGCTTAATTGCATTTATAAATAACACTTGTACTAGCAAAATCCCTTATAAGATTTTTGTGATTATATAACTAATTTTAATGAATAAGCAAAAAAAGTACCAGGAGTAGAAACTGACAATAGTGTACCTTGCAAACCCCAACAGAGCCAACAGGAATGAAGAAAACCCTTTATTTTTGCGGAAAAATATCTCCGTACTAAAAACATTATGTATGGTAGGTCTGGACTTGTTAGAACTTGTCTGCAAAATGCATGAGCATTTTTAGGGTTTATGATTGCTCAGAATTATGGATAAGATTACCAGGTTGTGGCCTTTCATAAAATAGCCAAGTTTCACCACTCACCTCCCACATGGAGTGCAGGCGTTTCATGGTTTCAGCAGTCAGTTGGCTTTCCTCCCACTCTGTCAGTTCCTGTAGTAGCGCTTCATTTGCCTCCTTCTTCTCCTTTTCTCTTTGCTTCCTCCTTTCTCGCTCCTCACATTCCTCTTGGATTTTCATCTGAGTTACCAGCGATGTGTTTTCACCTTTCAGACTACTTATATAACTGTTTCGGCCAGAACGCCTTCGCCCAGAACCTGAGCAACAATCAAGTAAAGTAGTTCAGCAAGATTGCATTTCATGACCTTTTGCAAAGCCAGTTATTATTGTAACAGAATATTTTTTATTCAGCTTATTTTAGGAATACGGTAGTTTCACAGTTCTAGTTAACTTACTTCCTACACAACGCCAGAAAAACTTAGTACATTTGAATACTCAGCACCAAAGATAGCTATTTAGAGTTATTAAACAGACCAACACCAGTATCACTACACTACCTTTCAAGATGCGTGTTGGATTCTACCCCCCTCCCAGCATCTGGTCAAGACAGAAGACCAACACTAATCCACAAATATCTATATCTATAAATACTTTTTGGACCACTAGCAGGCTAAGAATTAAACCCAGAACCTTCAGATGACAGTCAGACATCAAAACAACAGTACCTGTACATGTGCATGTATATGTAAACACACTACACAAAATCTAAAACCTGGACAAAAAATTGGGCATGCAACATACACTTTAACACACATCATTAGAGTCAATTTTAATAACTTCCAGTTTGATTTTCAGTCAAAACAATGTCTATCATATTGGTCTTTCAAATCCTTTTGGCAATTTCTTGCAGATTTAATTTTGTTACAAATCATATACTCTTTAGGAAGTTTTTTGATGTACAAAGGTAAAACATCGGAGAGTGTATTACAGTTTTATAAGGTATTGGTACTTACTAGATTCTGCAACAGCTTCAATACAGAAGCTCCCCCTGACTGCCATTGTTGCCGACAGTGTCACTTTCTCTCTTAGAGATCTGTTTAAGGATACAAAATTAATGATTAACAGCTGCTTGTAAACTTCAAGTACAACAGGTATGATGAGTTCATCCAGCAGTACAGACTTTGTATATACACACTCACTGTACAGTATGCCCAACACTTAGATTTCAAGTTGCAGTGATACATATGCCTTTGAATATATTGTCTGTGTTTATAATTAGCAAATCAAAGTGTACTGCAAAACTCCCAAATAAAGCACACGATCTTGTAAAATTACTTGGTAAAAGATTCAATTTTACCAGACAACAATAACAACTAATTATTTGGCACTCCTTGTATTACAACATTTAGGAAATAAAGTCCTGTCAGTTACATAAACATCATTTATGGGCACCAGCCAATAAGAAATAGCAAGACCTGAATTTCCCAACAGAAGAAGGCATAATTAAATAAACTTAGGGAAATTAGGATAAATATATAAATAAATTCTTTCCTAAAAAATTTGAACTTTTAGAGACAAAAGGTTAAAAGTTTGGGCTATTTAAAGGATTCAGGAAAGAATAAGAAATTAATCTTGCTTTTTGGCCACTGATATCCCACATTAACATGAATGTACAACCTCTAATAAAGGACTAAATAATACACAGCATAGATAAATGTAAATCTTGTCTTGAAACACTGACACAGAACCTATTCAACGAAATGCAAGGTCACTTGCACCATTACTATGAAGGTAAACATCTAGCACAGATAGATAAATCTTGTAAGCATGCAGAGTTCTAGTTATGGTGCCCCAGAAAAAGGATTACTTTATCTATCAGGGATGTGATTAAGACTGGAAATAAGGAGTCATGGGACAAGGGTATCACTGACAACCATGCTTGAATGAGTGAATACAAGTCATCTCGCCCCAGGGATGACTTGTCCCAAGTCATCTGGCCCCACTTGCTGCTCACGTCACCCCAACTACAGTGCCATCTTGCCCACTTACCTTGGTCTCTCCACTTTATAGGTTTTCATCAAAATTTCATGTTCAACTATGAATACATCAAGTTCAAACAGTATTGAAATGTTTCTTCTCCTGGTGAAACCGATCGAGACCCCGAGTAATTTGATTTAACACATGTTCTGAAGTGAGCTATAATCTCTTCAACTGATACTTGCATTAAATTTTACCATTAGTCATTACTGAAGTTTCAATGTAGAAAAGATTACTTATATTTGAAAGAAAGCTTTGATTCGATATATTATGTTGTTGGCCCATTTTTTGGTTCTGGCATGCTTGTCTTGTATCAAAGTTTGATAGTCTATTTTACAAACAAGGTAATTGAAAACACACATCCCTCATTGGTGTCACACTGCAACAAAACTGGTTTTAAAACTTCACAAATGTGACTGTACATGCGAAAACCTGTATAAATGCACAGTGAACATGTTCGTGTTAAAAACAAAAGAAAAATTGCATGTGCTTTCAAAAAGAACAAACCTTGCGTTTGTGTAACACATGGTGAAGCGAAGCACAACACTCGTTACAAATACAAGTTACATGATAACATGAGTTCAAAATTTTCAGCCCTCGATTCATATTTCAGCTACTTCTTCTTGACTTATGCTTGTTGCACATTATTTGTATGATACTGTTGTTTACACTGGATGATGAAATTAAAACTTCAGTATAATACATCATATGTAATATAACAAGTATACAAGGTTTTCATCTTGTGAATCATCTTAAAAATAAGTATGTGGGCGGGATGGCATTGGAGTTGGGGCATGATTACTATCAAGTGGGGTGAGGTGACCTGGGACGAGTCATCCCTGGGGCAAGATGACTAGAATAAGCTTCAATTTGTCTCTGGTGAGCACTAATTCAATAAAGATAAATTATTTTATTACTAATATTTTATCATTATTGTTATTATTATTATTATTATCATTGATAGAGTAGCAGTTGAACTCAAGTCTTGAAGTAGTTTCAATAACATTAGTCATGTGAATCGTTGGATGGGAGGGGGTGGGGTGGACAATGCAATAAAGGATGGAAAGTTTGGGCTACCAATATCCCTGCTTTGCAAGGTATAAATTTTATTAAGGTTTTTTTTCTGGCCTATAATTTTTTAATTTTGCTTTGGGGGATAAGAATGTTTCCATACAAATCCTTATTTGAAGTTTGTAGGTTGCATAAACTGATGTTTTGTCCTTTGTTCGTCATTAGTATTGTAAGTCCTTAAATATACAGCAGCCTGCATCGCGCTTAAGTTTTAACAAGTTAAACATGTTTTCTATATGAAGACCTGTTGAGTAGTGCACACTTCTGTTCCAGAACTTTCTCAACTTTCTGTCCCTGTTTTGAGACCCAGTGGTCAGCACCATTATAGCGATAGCAGTTCTCCAAGATCAGTCGTATATCTGATATCACTTCTGTGATGCTGTTGTACTCATAGTTGTTGAATTTTGAACCAACTGTAAAGAAAAATTAAATTAAATTCATTTCCTAACATGATTAAACACTCAGAGTATAATTTAACTGTGAACACAAACATTAGTCATAATCCATTTTCCTTCCCATCACCTTCATACACTCAAATCTGAAAAACATAATCAAAAGTACTGTGAAGGGTGACAAGTTCCTATAGACTGCACATGTATAGGATTATTGCCTTCCTCCTACAAAAAAATATCTTACTTATGAAGTTGTTTGTTTGTAAGTAGAAGAAGCCGTCATATTCAGAAACTGCACAGCACAGGATTGTCAAAATATTAACCAGTAAGCACATACTGTGATTTAAATGTCAGTTAGAAACTTGCCCTTCTAACTTTATTATTGTATTTTCTCTACTAAATTCCCATCCCTTTCTGAATGGTTCTCTTGGTGTGAATATCTCCAAGACCAATGTTTTGCAATTTGGTAGAGTTAAATTAGAATTAATGTTTAGTTATTGCAACTATAAAGGTGCTGGTGTTCACTTTAGTGTTGAAATACTTGGTGATAGACAAAAAAAAAAAACAAATCAAAAAATTAATTTGTTTATTTTGTGGCAACAAGAAACCGTTATTTCCTGCTACTTATAATATATTTTAATTTAGATCTAAAATTTGAAACTTAAAATTGCCAGTGAAGTATTGTTTTAACTGCCTGCACGGAACCTTGACAATTTATTCTTAAAAATTAGATAACGGTAAACAATGTCGACAGGCAAGAATATACGAAGGTTAAAGCCTGGGGTCATTCCCCTTTCAGTACGGAATTTTCATTGTGGTACAAAATACCACGACTGAACCAAGAAGCTGTTAAACGTCAAAATTCTGAACAACCACACTACACGGTCCAAGAATTTTTACCGCATGCTCTGTAGTGAGAAAGTCGCTTTATATGCAACAAATTTTAAAAAGAAACTCATTTCGCAAGGTCAAAGGATAAAATGAACTTAATCTGGAAAGGTTCAGATCAATTTCTCCAATTTTATGCATAATAATGTCAAAAGAAAGATCAGCAAACCAATATAAAATTTTGGGGGGACAAAAACTAACGCCAACTGGTACGGAATGATTAGTATACGAAAGAGCAGAGCCATACGACAGCAATAAAAATGGCCGAACAAAAATGATCTAACAAGTTTTGCATAAACAAAACCAGAAACGGCCCAGTTTTGTTCCAGGAGCTGCTAATTATATTCCCTCTGAAGGCACGTGTATTCTAATACTCACTCGTGGTAAAACACATCGGTTCTTTTATCCGCTCGTGGTAATCCCAAAGGCCCATTGCTTCAGCATCCACTGGCTCCAAAAACGGATAAGTAATTGTTCTGTAAGGATCAGATAAAAGCTCTCTGAATATTCGATAGCCTTGCTGCACTTCATAGCTAAGCTTTGTTGGATCAACGACTTGCACAACAGCTTCCGGCTCATCGACTTGGGGTTCTGACTCCGTGGGATCTCGAGTTATTTCGCTTTCGACCGGCGTTGTGAAAATTTCCTGTCTTTCCATGGGAATGTCAGCCCTAACCAGGAAAACAGCTAGCTATACAACTCGCAGTACTTGGAATCGAAAATGAAACAACAGAATCATGAACTAACTAGCAGAATGTAAAGCAGAAAAAAGTTACAAAATGCAAAGTTACACAAGAATTCTTTCTTGCAAACGACCACAATTTCACCGCTCTTTTGTTGATGCGCAGGTGAACAATGTGCTCCAATGCGCAGGCGCGAGGTTTCCTTCCCAGAAACCGTAGCGAGCCGTTTCCTCCTTCCCGCCATTTTCAAATCGTTCGATCGAATGTTCGCGCGTTGGTGGAACGTCGATAAATGAAGCAAGAATGCCTCTTTTAAGAGGAAAATTGTACACCCCACTTTCAGCACCGAAGGATTTGAATCCAGAAGAAGAGGTTTTCGTGGTGAAACAAACGAATGAGGTTTGCAGATCGTACGAGTATCCTTTGAAAGTTGCAAATTCCGATTCAAAATGGCTTCCCTTCATCCAATCATTGACACTGTGCAACGTTCGAAGCACAGATTTCTTCTTTCTCCAGAGCACTTCTGATTTTAACACAATGTCTTTCCACAAAACGCTCGCAAGATTGCTTTTTCGACTTTTGCAATTTTTTTTTAAATACATAGAAAGTGCAGCTTCGTTTGAAAAAACAGTTTGGGGTTAACTACACTTATTAAGTACAGTCCAATGGTTATTCGATTTCAAGCAATTTGATTGGTTTGGTGGTCATCGGTTATCAGCTCATATTCTACTGATTGACTATATATGGAAAACACATGATTGTGAGGCTGTCATGTGACACCTAATTCAACAGAAACGGAAGCTATTTTTGAGTCGGTGTCTTCTTCAGACACAATTTATTTTCAAACAAATAACAGCAAATCCGTGCACATCTGTTACTTATCAGTTAATATTCAGTGTGGTCTCGTAGAATAATTGTTAATTGCTTGTCACTTGGCTTATGTATCATAAAATTCTATGTTTGATAAAGCCCTGAGTTTGCATATTATGGTTAGGAATGTTGGGGGGGGTATAACCAGGGGGTACAAGCAGAAAAAAATGGTTTCAGAACAACAAGATAAAATACATCTGAAAAATGAATTGAAACTACGAAGTTTGTTTGTTTTGATAACAAAGGAAAACCCAGTGCTCTAGGGTGGCTACAAATAATCAGGGTCTGGAAGGGGGGTTGGTCTTGGTCCTGCATTCCCACCCTTTTTTGTAAGAATGTGCATCGCATTTTCTCTTTATATCGATTTCCTGGATCCTGCACCAAATTTGGGGAATCCCACATCCCAGAAGCAATCAAATCCCTAATCCCACACCGTTTTTGGTGAAACCCAAATACCCTTCCAGACCCTGTATATTTTAAACTCTTGATCAATATGTTCAATAGCAATTGACCAAGGAAGAGTGGGCAGAGTGTTGCCAAAAACCATAACTTTATTATGAGATATTTTACCAATGATAAATGAAAGACTTCATTTTCACAACTCCAGCAAGCTACAAAAAACATCAAAGTATTTTGGAGTTTCCCTAAAAATAGAATGGTTCTTTCATTAGAAAGGTTCAAGTATTGTATGGCTAAGATTAATAGTTAGTAAATAAAGAATACATCCTGTACAAGCTTCTTAACCTGTGTGAACAGTGAATATATAGAGAAAGTTCTGCTGTACACATCCCAAGTTTGGACTTGCCGCTGTACTGGGAAAGCAAATCTGGACTATGAGGGAGCCTTGGAATCAGAACAAAAGAACCTCAAACTTTTAGAAAAATTTCCAAAATATTTTGAGAAGCCAGTTCTACAAACTGTACACCACAGTAAGTATTATTAAAAAGTTGTTTAATTTTGTTATGTCTACTATCACTACTGCAAATTAAAGCTCTAATAAATAAGCCCTGGGGGTGGGGCTTACTAAGTTTTGGGCCCTCTTGGGGGGAGTGCTCTCTAAATTTCGGGCCTTCTGGAGGAGGGGCTTATTTAAAATTCTTTGACAAAGTCTATGGAGTTTGAAATGTGCAACTTTATTAACAATTGTGAACTAGTGCATTGTCTAACAAACACTGATAAAAACTGAAAAAAACATATTACATTATGCCTTTTGTTTTGACGCTTACAGCTTTTTTGTTTAGGTAGAAAGGGGGAAAGGAAATTTTTATAGAGTGGGCTTGTTAAAAATTTCAACCTCCAGATGAGGAGCTTATTAATTATTAGAGAGGATGGTTTATTAGAGAGTGGGGAGAGGGGCTTGTTTTTTGAAAAAGTGCAAGTGTTTAGTAATGTTGTAGTACACTAATTAATGTTATTCTGTCATTAGAACACTTTAAGGGATTGCTTACTAAGATATCCCAGCCAAGCCTTCAAACCCTATTTCAGACGTAAATGGGCAGTTTTCTGCACCCCTTTTGCGGCGGTAGAAGCCCTTTTACATCCAAATCATGAAAGAAGAACTCATTGGAGCCATGATTTTTAGTTTGTAGCTCCTAGGGCAAAGAAGATAGTTTATTTTTAAATTTTCTTTCTTCCCACAAACAATCAGTGAATGGAACTCCCTTCCCAAGGATATTGTAAATGCAACATCAGGGTGATTCTGTGGATAGTTTTAGATCTAATTAGGAATTAGTTTTTAAAGTTTCATTTCATAAGTTATACTGAACTATCCTCCAGGATTAAAACACTTTATTTTTGACAAACACCCAAGCCCTTAAAATGGGAAAAATTCATAAATGCCCCTCTCTAACGAGTAGGGGATAGATCTAAGATTTAGAAAGAAAAGGCATCAAAAGTTGAATTTAATACATAACATCTGTACTTCCCCGTGAATGACCTGTTTATGTAAGAAGACCAAATTGACTTCAGTTTGTAATGTTACAATTCCTATTTTACATAGATACATCTGCAGAAACTACCCTTGTGAATGATTGTGCAAACCAGTTGAAGTCTGAATTATTTGAAGGTGATAGAGTTGATGTCACACTCAACGAAGTGGTGTAAGTGTATCATGTATTCACGATTACAACAGTCACACTGTAAAGCAAGTTACCATATTATGGATAAAGGCCACTTTGTAAAATGAAAATTTAATAAATACTTCCCCGCCTCCCTTCTTGCGCAGTAATGGAAAAATTCTTTTTTGTAGTATAAGATAAGTTTAGGACTCGGACAGTGTAACTTAAAAACAGATGTTTCCCAGCATTTTAAAAGTGGCCTAAAATTATCTCCTAGGCTGCTTTTGCAACGACCTAGAGCTTCAATTAATATTTCTCATTGTATAATTTTAATGTAACACAATATTATGTTAGTGTAAAGTAAAGCACCTGTTTCTCAAGAATGCCATTTCATATGTTGCACTCATCAAACAAAATGTCACAGTTTTCTTTGATTTACTTATCTTTTGAAAAGAAATCATCTAATTTCTTTTCATGTATTTATTTATATGTCTTCCTGGTCACAAAAGAAGATTTCTTGTAACCAATCGTTAAGCTAAATGAATTTCTTTTTTTTCTGCAGTCATCATGATTGTTTGGTTACAAAGGTGACAGGCAAGAGCAAAGATAAACAAGTAAGTTTTTGTTATTTTGTATAAAAATGTTATAATCTGAATTCTTCATTTATATGTAGAAAATGGTGAAAGGTAGGTGGTGCATTAATATAGGGCCATTTCCATATGAGCATGCTCAAAGGTGCTTTACAATGATCAGTTTTCCCCTTGCAGCGGACTGGAAGCATATATTAACATGTATGTGGGGGCATCTGGCAGCAGTTTCAAAGCTGTCCATGTATGCTTTCCAACCAAAAGGATGGAAAGCTGAGTGAAATTTTGTGGAAAAGAAGGTCGACCAAATATTCAACTGCCGACCAGGCACTGGTTTTAACTGGGAGCCTCATGATTGGAAAGCTGAGATCTCACCACTGCGCCAACCCCTCTGCAATGTAAACCTTATAATGTAAAGAAAACATTTTGTAAAGATAAAGTGGAGAATGTTGCAACTGGGTTTATTAGTGCAGGTTAGTTTACTCTAGCTTGAAGCTAGTCCCTAATTCTACCTTGCCTGAATAATATTAAAACCTTAACTTAAAGCTCAGTCAATACTACTTACCCACCCCTCCCCAAAACCCAATTCTTATCCAGATCTTTACTATAACCTTAAAAATTTAGGAGAGCTCCCAAAAAGTACATTTGAGAAGGTATACTTTACAAATCTTGAACTTGCAAAGAAGTTCTTGAAATTTGATGCTTTTTTTTAAAGTATTCATTTTTTTCTCTGCTAGATATCAAGTGCTTCTAGCTCTCCTTCAAGTGATAAAGAGAATTCTTTGAACAAGAGCCAAGCAGCTGAAAAGTTAACTTCACTGTCCAAGAACAAGGTGAGCTCAACATCTGATCAGTATAATTTGCGCTTGTTCATAAATATGGATCAAAGGCCAAAAATTTGATTAAAAATATTTTAAAAAAAGATGTGTTCAGTGTTTTTTTATGTTAAACGCTTAGCCTTTTTTGTATTTTATCATTTTTAGCAACTGTTATAATATATGTTTGTTCATTTGTTATTTTTTTAATTGCAAAAGCTTTCACCAAGGTACTTGAACCAAGTCTTTGTTTTTTCTCTTACACAGAAAGAAGAACAGAAATTATGTTGTAAATTGTTGCACAACTTCTGGTTTGACAAAAAAACCTCTTTAATTCAGGAATTCTAGATTTAAGCCTGGAACCCAGTTTGTTGCCATGACAACAAAAATAGTAGCTATTCTGAAGAAAACCATGAAATACATCAACAGGCCAAGTTTGGCTGTATTTCAACCAAGGGTTATTGATGAATTTGCAGCAATCATTTAAAAAACTGCAACACTTGTGTGGTCATCAGTTGAAAACAATAAATGTTAATATCTAGAGAACCATAAAACTTTTGACAAAAATGTTTTCACCACTATTCTTCATTATGCAGAGGTCTAGCCACTGTGGTAAAAAAAAAAAGCATTTCATAGGCACTTTAACAATTAGAAGGCCCCAGCATACTGATTATCCAGGCCTTCATGACAGAGATATCCAGGTTTGACTCCCCAATGCCATGAATTTGTACACTACACATCATGTTCATGTGTACATTACACTTGTTTATTTATTTTTATTTATTTAGTATGCTTCATCTACGTAAATTACATTCACACATGATAATAAGAGAAAAAAAAAGTAAAAGGAACACGATACAATATACAGAGGTGTAGACAGGGACACCACAACAGCTGGTAGCCAATTACTTGTGCAATACCTTGGGTTTATTTTCATCGATTTAGACCCAGATCAAGACAGAACTAAGTTATGACATACGAGGGGAGAACAATGCTTACTTCAAGGATGTTTCACCTGAGTCCCTTAGGTGAGTATCTTTTCACAGAGATAACTTCTTTTCAATCTCGGTGAATAGTGGCTTTTAGAAAATTAACCTCCATGCTTCGCATGTCCATGATATTCTACCACTTTTCACCTCGATTTCAGAGAATAATTGTTAAATAATATGAGGTGATCTGGTTAAGATTAGCAGTTTTTTGGATAGTAAAATACTTTTGAGATAGGGATGGGGTGGGATTCATTTCAGAAATTGGTAGTGAGGTGCATCACAGATGTTCTTGGTAAGCATCAATCAGTATTGGGTTGGAGGAATACTCTAATTGTGTTTAAGAAGGAGATGGTAAGATACATTGGAAATGGAGTTACACTTTGGGAATCGGATAAAGTCAGGAGGGCTTTTTTGAGATAGGATCAGAAGAGCACATTTGAGAAGGGGATCAAGAGGGCACATTTGAAATCAGGTTAAGGATGGCAACTTTGAAAGTGGGATAGTTAAGGAGGGCATTTGAGTTTGGAATCAGGAGAGCACATTTGAGAAGGGGATCAAGAGGGTACATTTGAGATTGGGATAAGGAGGGCACATTCGAGAAGGGGATCAAGAGGGCACATTTGAGATTGGGATAAGGAGGGCACATTTGAGAATGGGATCAGGAAGGCACATTCGTGGGATCAGGAGGGCACATTTTAGACATGGATAAAGAGGGTGCATTTAAGAATGGGATCAAGAGAGCACCTTTGAGAATGGGATCAGCAGGGCACAATTGAGGTTAGGATCAGGAGGGAACATTTGAGAATTGGATCAGGAGAACTCGTTTAAAAATTGAACCAGGAGGGCACGCTTGAGAATGGGATCAGGAAGGCACATTTGAGAATGTGGTCAGTAGGGCATGTTTGAGAATGGGATTAGGAGGGCACATTTGAGAAGGGGTTCAGGAGGGTACATTTGAGAATGGGATTAGGAGGGCACATTTGATAAGGGGTTCAGGAGGGCACACTCGAGAATTGTATCAGAAGGGCACATTTTAGAACGGAATCAAGAGGGGGCATTTCAGAATGGGATCAAGAGGGCACATATGGGAATAGGGGGGGGCAAATTTGAGAATGGGATCAGGAAGGCACATTTTAGAATGGGTTCAGGAGGGCACATTTGAGAATGGAATCAGGAGGGTGCATTTAAGAATTGAATCAGGAAAGCACATTAGAGAGTGGGATCGGGAAGGCACATTTGAGAATGGGTTCGGGAGGGCACATTTGAGATTGGGATCGGGAGGGTGCTTTTGAGAATTGGATCTGGAGGGCACACTAGTAGGATAGACTGTTTTCTCATCTATCAAGAAAATTAACAAACATCCCTTCATGTACAGACGAACAACAGAGATACCAAGCAAGAAGCTAATCAAGCTATTCATCAGATCAAATTCTATCTTTGAACCAAAGAATGGAACAAATCTATGGGTTGTACAGGTATAGTGCTGAAATGGATGATCATACGTATTAAAATACATAATAGCACATTTCAGCCAATTTTTAAGCTCTAGCTTTTTAGTGCCCAACCTCTTACCTCTTTAGTATAGCTTCTTTTTCGTTTTAAAACATTTCTAAATGATAATTGACACAATCTAAACCTGTTTTTGCATGTGCCCGTCTCTTGGATTCTGTACGTCATCTGATTCAACTCCTCTCTTGTCTACAAGATATTGTTATCATTTATGTGCCCTTCATACAAGTATGTAGGTCAAGTAAATAGGGTTAGATTTGTATCAGACTTCTTATGTAGGACTAGCAAACACTGGTACACATAAGCCTTTGTGAATAAAGAAAGAATCGAAACTAGGAAAAGTTGTTTGAAATTTTTGCCTGGCAATGCTGTTTTGTGGTTTTCTCTATCTTATCCTTCTTTCTTGTTTGCTGCCTGTATTATATTACATTACATTATATTACAGTTGTATTTTATATGTTGCAGAAGCATCTGGTTAAGAAACATGCCCTTCCAGATAAGTGTAATGCCAAGGTAAGCGTTAAGTATCATCCCTAGATGCAGGTCAAATTGTGGAGACAACGTGATTTAAATGAAAAGTGATTTTTTGTAAGTCAAGTTTGCTTACACTCAGTGAAATGTATACACAGAGGCAAGCTCTTTGTTTTTCTAGTATTGCTCTATGATTACCTTATTCGTCAGGTATTTGTTAGCAACAAAGATGACAGTGTCAACGAGAATGGCTCAAAATATAAGTGGGACTTATTACAAACACATGTTTGCAACACGCAAAAAAAAGGTTTATCTTACTCTTCAAAGTGAAACACAAAAGGCTTGGTTTATTGGGGTTTTGTAGAAATGTTTAAGCAGAAATTGATACAGAATTCGATTAGCCACAACCAATTCTTTCCAATCACAGACTATCACCTAAAAGAGTCAAACATTATAAATCTAGTTTTTACCCATTAGTTTCAGAAGTCCCAATCGGTAGATGAGGTTGTCCTTCTACTTGTATACATTAATGTGTACATTATTATCAAATTTGCATTCATTCATCAGCAATTTTCATGTCAGCAATATTTTGAGTAAGAGATCCCAGTAATTAATTTATTGTAATATTTTGTCACATTTTTAGTCTTCTCACGACAGTCTTCTCGACACTTAAATTCAACTCAAACTTGAAAAGTCGGTTCAAAGGAAATCCTGGAGGCCATAAAGTTTCCAAAATTTTAATCTAATTTTGTATAGATAATCTGATATTTAAGGATATGATAGAACAGGCAATTAAAAGTTATGGTCTGAGGAAATTTTACTCCCCTCTCCTTCTCAAGTACTCGAAAAAGAAACAGGTCTTGATGTAATAACACTGACAGTAGTTTGACTCTTCTTTTTGTGTTGATCTTAGGAATGGCCATCACTGTTTGAAACACCTGAACAAGCAAGTGCTGTGGACAGCATACAAAAGAAAAACTCCAAGAAAAAACATTTGGAAATGCCTAGCCAGTCGGAAAACATCAAGCTTCCAAAGAAAAAACCTTCCAGTAAAACAAGAAAACCGGATCCAGCTCAGAAGAAGCTGGATCATTTTAGGATTTACCTTCCAAAATTGGATACCCAATCACCTGTAAAAGTTCTTAAAACCTGTATAGAAAACAGGACTTATTCTCCTGTTAAAATCATTGACTCTCCGGTTAAAGAAAAGGAAACACTTACTGGTGATATGGAATGTGTTGTTTTAATGAAAACCACAGCATCAAACCGCTCATCTTCACTCAAGAAGTCGACAACTTCTGTCACTTCAAGTGGATCACTAGCAATGCCTGCGAATAAATCTAAGAAAATAGGAACTCCTTCACGAAAGTCTTTAGATTTTACTGGAAAAATACCCAAGAAGACAAAGGCCAAAGATAAATCCAAATCTAATTCGAATCTTTCTCCAAATTCCCTTTCAAAACCATCCAAGACTTCATTTGACAAATCGCGTACGGAAACATCTTCAACAAGTAAATCACCTTCAAAACTAGCCAAGATGTCAGAAGGTAAATCCCCTTCCAAGTCATCCAAGCTGTCAAAAGGGAAATCACCTTTAAAGGCTTTTATGTTAGTCAACAATTCAAAATCACCAAAAATCTCAAAAGCAGGATCACCTTCAAAATCTTCTGAGTTGTTAGTAAAAAAATCTCCTTTAAAATCACCAAGGAAGCCAAAAGACGATTGTTCTTCCAAATCGCCAAAGTCGTTTAAGGGGAAGTCTCCTTCCAAATCACCTAAGGTGTCAACCAGAAGTTTAGGTTTGTCACCAACAATAAGAATTGATGACTGCCTTCTGTCTGATTCAGCTAAGAAGAGGCCAATAAAAGATAATGGTAAAGGAAAAAATACACCAAAGAAGAAGTTAAAATTTGCACAGGAAAGTCACGATGATTCTGTTAAAAAGGTGAGATATACATACAGTTGAACGTATTGATAGGTAGATTAAGCTAAGGTCTTTTGTAGTTACAAAAGAATGGCTTCTCCCGTTTTGGTCTCGTGTTGTTGAATTTAGCCGGAGACGTGAGTTTTTGGTGGTACGAAGCGTAGTGGCAGATGTAGGATCCGAACTCTACCTCCATTCCAAGACCAGAAAGATGCTGCCACCCATTTGGGATTGTAGCAAGCTAAAATGTAACTTGTATCTGATCTAGCGACACTCCTTTGTTTTGTTTAGAAGGGAGGAGGCTACAGTTTGTTGTGCCACTTATCACGTTGCCTTGTCACCCTAAGGTGGTGAATGCAGGGTTCATATTGCGAGGCTTACATAATGCACAAAAATTGAACAAAAATTGAACAAAATCTCAAAAGGACGTACAAGTTTCAATCTTCTTCACCTAACCATAGGGACTGGGTGTCCAAAGGACCCTTGATTTTCAGAAGTAGTGGCAACAGATAACTTCGACACTCATGGAATTTCACGTTCAGGATTCAGAACTAACCCTGTTATGTGGTTTCTTCTTGGCACCTTGTTTTTTTATTGTTATTTGTTACAACAATTACATAATTACTTTTGATGAAAACATTGCACAGGTGCGACCCTCTAACTTTCTAGGTTTTGAAAAAGCTCTGAAAAGCTTACTCTCGAGTAACTGTTTTTCAGGGTTTGAAAAAGAAATCTGGATTGAAACAAACAACTATTTTCGACATGGCAAAGAAGTCAGAAGTTTCAGCAGCCGAAATGCCATCAAGAAAACCAAAGTCTCCTGAAGCCTGGTCCCTTAAAGTCTGGTCTGAGAAGTAAGTGGCGCTACGAGTGTTCTGCTTAGCTTTCAGCACTTTTTGTTTGTCTCAATAAGTCTATCTTTTGCATTTTGTATTTTTACGGTTACGAAATGTCTTAAACTTGCCCAATTTTACCCTTGAGGTATCGAAAGGTCTAAAATATTTTTTTCAACGTCAAGGTTTGCAGATTTTTTATTTTGGTGTGTAGAAGGGATTGTTTACTTTTCTAGTTTTATGCCAGTGCAGTCGTTGCATAAAAGAATGGGAGTTGTAAATAACAGAAGCTTGGCCAGTGAAATTTACTAAATTAACTAAATTTACACTAAATTAACATACTTCTAAGCCATCATATTGTGCATTGTTTTTGTCGCGTTATTTGCAGGTTAAGCGAGGCAGTGGAAAAGAAGAATTGCAAGGTCAACAAGATGATTCAGGAGTCACAAGAAAAATATCTCATCTCCTCACCCAGTAGCCTAGATGTGAGGACACCAATCAGAAACAAGCTGAAAATCAAGTGGGAGAATTGCAAAATGTATGTCAGTGTTCTGTTGATCATATGAATTTCAAGGCTTACGCATGATTTACGGTGTCTGTACATTAAGAGTTTTCCTGAGCAGTTCTGTTCTACTTTGTGTAACACAGGAAACTCATGACCGAGGAAGAAAGAGAAAAAGCACGAGAAGAGAAGAAAAGAAAGCGGAAGTAAGTAAGAAATGAAAGATAAATTCTTGAATTGCTTAACTCTTTCTTAACTGAGTGTAAATTGTGATCAGTCAGTGAAATGCCGTTGAAGTGAGATTATTTTGTTTTAAATCGTTTTAAACGTTTACACCTTGGTTTATGCTAGTTAACATCGGAGATAGGAGTGGAAGCTTATAACGGCCTGTTAAAAATTGTCAACATGTTGGCCCAATTAGGTATATTTGAATACCTTGTTTGATGACAGGGTTGCCACGGTCCTTGAAAATCCTAGAAAGCCCTGGGATTGGAAAGTCCTTGAATTTGGTTTGCGGTCCTTGAAAATCGTAGAATAGGCAAAAATTTTTACCTTTACCTGTGAAAAATAATCAAAATGAGCTGTTTGCCACGACCGGACATGATTTCTTTGATGTAACTTAGTTTTAAAACGTAAACGGAGGTGCATTTTTTTCCTGAGAAGCAAATCTTGTGAAGGTCATTGCTGAGTTAATATACAGAATGATAAAGTTTTATTAGTGCAGAATGTCCTTGAATTTGCTCGAAAAGGCCCTGGAAAGTCCTGGAAATGTCCTTGAATTTCGCATCCTATTAACAGTGGTGACCCTGATGGTAGATTAGGAGATACATCTCACATAAGTTGGCCCGTAGCGTAACTTTTGAAAAAAAAAAGGTTGAAAAAAATTAGGTTTTTAATATTTCAAGTTCGGGTCTTAAAAGATCTTAAACTTTATAATCTGCTTGCTCAAAGAACCTTGTGCTAGGCTACACTGGGACAAACTTTGTTACACTTTTATTTTTATGTCTGTTGCTCAGGGAATGGGGAGAGGGAGGGGCTGACAGGCCTATAGCCCTACCACTTTTTTGTGAAGATCTTAAAGAGTTACTGAGAAAAAAGTGTATTTAGCCCCACCACTTTCAAACAGGGTTGTCACGGTGCTTGAAAACCCTGGAAAGTCCTGGAATAGGCAAAAGAAAAATTCCAGGCCCTGGAAAGTCTTTGAATTCGGATTCAAGTCCTTGAAAATCCTGGAATGGGCAAAGTTTTTTCGATTAACCAAAATGAGCTGTTTGTCATAACTGGACATAATACGTTCGGTGGAACAATGTTTGAAAACACAAATAGAGGCTATATTTTTCGTCAGAAGCAAATCTTGTAAAGCTAATTCTTGATTAATCGAAATAAAAATAAGCTTTTTTGGGTTTGCTCGAAAAGGCCCTGGAAAGTCCTTGAAAAGTCCTTTAATTTAACATCTAGTTAACAGTGGCAACCCTGTTCAAAGTAGCTTCACAGTGCCTGTTGCTGCTGCAAACCAGGCCTCCTTCGAAAGAAGTTATTTTTCATCTTTATGTATTCAAATTTTCTAAATGAAGGGAGGAAACTATAAAGAGACAACGGGAGAGAATGCTTGAAAAGGAAAGACAAAGGATTATAGCAACCAAGGTATGTTATCGATGGGTCTGTTAAAGGTTCACTTGCTTTCAATCCCAAGTACGAAGACCATTCTACCTTGCTGAAATGAGCAGCACACTGAAAAACTTTGGTAAATTTGCTGGGTAGCAGCAATAGAAAAACAGTCAGAAAATCTTGCATTAAAATGTATGCAAAAGAAAGACTAATATAGGATTATCGCAATGACATTGTTTTATCTTAGAAACCCTACTTCAACTTTTTCTTCTTGGAAGTTTTCTGTTACCAACCTAATCCCGTTGACGGCTCAAAGCATTAGTTTTCTTTTCTTGTATTAGCTTCTCTTTTTAATTACAACAACTTACCTTTACATATAAGACAATAAACAGCAAAATTTAAATAATAGTGAAAGAAATACGGCAACCCTTCTTTATTTCTTTAGACTGGAACATTTTGCAAGAAATTATACTTTTTTTCATTCGTTTTTTCGCAGAAGAGCTATGGTCATTGCCACACGTTTCCCGGCAGGCAAGGAGTTAACAGCAAACAGCTAGTATAGATGGTCAATCAACGGCAATTATTTTGTCAAAGACATTGGTTAATAGTTTTCCTTGGCCAAAAATATTACTGTATCACGCAACACTAAAGACCTTGAAATAAACTTTGCCTTTTGGCAGTTTGTAGCCAGATTTACATTGTGGTAGGCTTGTCTTATTAACACTTCAATACTGATGAGAATAAATGGATTTTTTGTGTTGGTGCAGACGTGCACTTGTTTTAATCAATTCGTGTTAAGGTTTAATTCTTGTTAAAATGTTTGTATCAATTGATTTTGTGTCAACAGAAATCAGTTCGTTGCAGGTGTTAGAATGAAACATTTTCTAGTTGTTTTCTATTTGTCCATTCTGGCCGGCCAAAGATAACTGGTTCCGGCCAGTTCAAATGGAAGGTCCAAGGCGCGCTCGTATACTTTTTTCCCGTAAAAACTCTCCTAATTTCCACGGTTTGCCTAACGGTAGTAGGAGAACTG
>JAOBRG010390657.1:0-10620 GCA_027574985.1 Umimayanthus nakama | reverse complement strand
CGTGTTCCTGGCTTTACTAACTGCAGTATGCTTGCAATGCGTCATATAAACGACAGGTGCCTGTACAACATTCCAACAAAGGTTTGTAAACCTTTCTATCTGATTTATCAAAATAATGCACTAAAATGCTTACACTCTTGCTAACTCTGACGCTGCGTCCACACTGCTCCGGGTAAATTTAAAAACGCATCTTTATTTACACGGTTAGGTCTTCCGTCCACCCTACGCCAGTGAATTTTGACACCGAAAACGGAGCTTTTCGAAAACGCCGGCTAGAGCGGATAAATTTGAAAACGCCGGCTAAATGTTCTCGTGTGGACGGAGATCTTTTCGAAAACGAAGCTTTTCGAAAACGCTGACGTCACGCACGTGACATAACTTCTCAAACTGAAATCCACTATGAGATAACTACTGCGTTTTTTTTACTCCGTTTTCTTAAGTCTAATTGTTTTGTTCGAGTTCAAAGATAGTTCCATCAGGATTTATTGTATTGTACCGTATATTTATTGTATTGATCCTAAGAAGAGCGTCATGAGAACCTTACGGACTTCTAGCGCGTGTTGCCTGTGCACGACCAACCTAGTTTGACCTATGAGTAACGTACCTCAAGCGTAGCTCTCGCGTATTCAGCATTTGCCTAGCGTATTTTTACGTATAAATTATACATCCAAATACGCACAGTTTTTAAGCTTGCATCCAAAAAATGTTCTGCCACTGATCGTCTTAAAACGTGTACAACCTATGCCCTATCTACCCATACTGTAGCTAGCGTATGTTCATACGCTGGCATATGTTATTATGATACGCAACATTGTGTAACAGGGCCATAAATTAGCTAATAAAACAATTTTTCGTCGTTTATTCCCTCCTTTTTGAATCGTTCACTCAAGTCCAACTTTTTCTGTGTTTGCCATAGATCATGAACGCTGCGTGTGGCAATGGTATTCGAGAAGAGGGGGAGGAGTGTGACTGTGGAACTCCCGAGGTGAGCTACCATAACAAAGTTGGGTTTTTTTACCATTCACAGTTTTAAGACTACATTTCAAAATAAAGAAGTAAACTCTTATAATTACAAAAATTGTAAAGGAATCATAATTATATTACTAAATACAGCCAAGCAGTACATTTAGGAAACGCCTAGTGCCCAAAACAACCATACGTTTAGTCTAGTTAGATCTTAGCCATGTTTTGTGAGAAATTGGATTACAAGAGTTTTTTAGTCTAGGCTTGAGTGTTTTAACTGCGTGTTCTTGCAGCTAATTATCAGACAATTTTTTTTTCGCCTTTTTGTTTTTCTTTGTTTTCAAAAACTTTTTAATTAGAGAATGGTTAATTACGTTGTGAGGAGGATTTTCTGTTTTCCAGAAGTAGTTTGGTAAAGAGTTAATCGAGTATCCGCGGGTAATGTGTCGGGTCATAAAACTTTGTAGAGGACTGTGAGTACTTTCGTTTTAGTGCCATGTGCTAGGAGGTAAATCAGGAGATAAATAAAAAAAAATTAATAATTGCCAGTCCACCATCCTTTTCAACTAAACGAAGTATACTTTTGGAAAGAACAATTGAAAACAGTGTGTTAAGAAAAGACTTAAAAATAGCTTTACTGAGGCTCAACTTGGTACACGAAGTAAACTTATGTTCGACTAGCAGCTCACCTTCCTCAGACACTGGTTGCCATAATTTTAAAGTTCAGAGACATCCAACAAATTACCGGCATTAATTTTTCTTTAATTTAACTAACCCATTTCATCTGTGTCCCTCTATCACAATCAAAATGGTGACATTGATGTTTTTTAATTCATCTTTTTGTCTTCCTTTGTCTTTAAGATTTCGCAACAAAAGGAAACAAAAGTAATTGTTATTTTCCTCCTGTTATTAACTGTACTAGTAAAGGCAATATGGCTTAAGCCTGGTTCACACGAGCCAGTTTTATTTGACAAGTTTTATTTGCCCGTCTGAACAGAGAAAACTGCAGTTTTTTCACTCGTCAAGTTATGTTGTTTAAAATCAAGAAAAAACTTGACGAGAAAAAACTTGCGAAATGAAACTTGCCAAACAAAGCTTGTCGAGCTACGAAACGTTATCGTGTGGACGCGAACGCGAACGACAAGCTTTTTTGACAAGTTTTATTTGTCAAGTTTTTAATTGACAAGTTTTATTTGCCTGTATGGAAGGACAAAATTGCCAGTCTTTCCCTTGTCAAGTAAACTTGTCCAAAAGCTGGCATGCCAACTTTTAAACAAGTCAATTTGTGAATTGTCAAAACAAGCGGGCAAGCGGGAACCGGAAGCGGAAGTCTCACAACAAATACGACAACACCAGGGTCACTGCAGCTGCAGCGCAGTTCCAGACCAAGTTGGCTAGACTGTTGACCGAAGCTTTTTGTTATGGCTGGAGCAGTGCAAGGGAGGTGGTCAGACCACGCAACTACTATTCTTCTCCCAAAGAATCGCTATGGAACCTCAAAGTCGAGGCTTATGGAAACAAGTCAAAGAAAAAAGTCGTATATCGAGTAGCTACTTAGAGTTGGCGGATGTGGCACCGCGAGGTGTCGACACCAAAAGCGCTCAAAGGTAGTAATCATCCAAATAGACAAATATTATTTACGTTTTTGCTATGATAACAAGAGACCGATATTAATATTACAAAAGAAGTTGATGTAAAAAAAAAAAGAACGTAGTCTTTGCCAAAAGCGGTCACAGTTTGCCAGTTTCTCTTCCGTGACCGGCTTTTGCACGAAGGGGAGTTTAGCATAACCAATGAAAATTATGTAAACACAGGCACTAAACTGTCAGTCAGATGCAATGAACGTTTTTGCTATGATAACAAGAGACCGGTATTAATACTACAAAAGAAGTTGATGTAAAAAAAAATGAAGAACGTAGTCTTTGTCAAGAGCGGTCACAGATTGCCTGTTTCTCTTCCGTGACCGGCTTGAAAAATAATACTGTAGCTGCAGGGCGTAAACTACAAAGTATGTAAAGCTCAAACGCGTGCGAGCAAGTATGGCGGGAAAACAAAATAGTGGCTGGAAACACGACATGCGGCGGCATATTGGCAAGTTCAAGTCAGACCCTGTTCTACGTGTAGCTTGCTTTACAAAGAATATTTTACCAAGATTAGAAAGAATTTGTGATGTGAAGACCATCTCAGTACTTTGTCTTGTTTTGCGATTTCGCGCTGCTTCCCTCACACCGAGGAGATCTTAAATTTCTGGCGGTCAGTGCAACAAAATCCACAGCGACTGCAACTCACACATGCGGATAAGTGCAAAAGCAAGAGCAGATGCTACATTTCTCCAAAGGTTTCCGCTGTGCGTTTGTACTGTAGACTGTGTCAGCCAAGAAACTAAACTTGTTAAAATTGCCTCCCAGCAAATTAAATATTTGCTGGTTGCGTTCACACGGACAAAGGACTTTGCCAAGGGAAACTTGTCATGGAAAACTCGTCAAAGAAAACCCGCTAACTCATTCACACGGGCAAGTAAAACTTGTTAAGACGAAACTTGCCAAAAAAAACTTGTTGAGTTGTTCACACGAAAAAATTAAATTGTAGTAAAACTGGTCGTGTGAACCAGGCTTTAGTGAAACCCAATCTGGCTTGCAATTATTAGGGTTGATAAACACAAATTGATGTGCCCGGAACTATAAAAATTACTATTTTCGAGGATGAAAGGATAAAAAGGGAAAGCGATTGAGCCCTGTAGTAAAGAAAATATTTAATGGCAGGACCATCTATAGTGCTAAACTAGCCTCTTGAAGCAGCATATTTCTCAAAGTTAGGTTGTTGTTATTAATTGTATCTTTAAACCTTGTTGCTAATTGGAATGAAAACCAGGAATTCAAGTTGTGATCTGCTTATTCAGTTGTCCGATAACAAGTGTTCAATAACTGCATTTTAACATCGGACACTCTCAAGCAATTAATTTTGCCGTCAGAAAAAGAAATATACAGTGCTCTAAAATATGCGACTCAACTCCAGCTGTGAACATCCTCCCCCAGGCAAACCCCTGGGCATACTTCGGGCACTTCAAGCAAATGGACAAATGTCGGCCCCTGGGTATTTTTAATCAAAAATTTGAATGCCTCTGAAAAGAATTGTACTTTTTACCCATGGTTTACAAGACCAGTGCTCTAACCAGAGATATGGAGGCTGTGGTGTTTAATTGGGTCATTGAGCTCTAGTTTTTTGATAAAAGGAAAAATAAAATTATAGACTTCGAGTTAACTAAAGAATTGCTCAAACCACTGAGCTACAGAGGTTGTGATGTTCAACTGGATCAATGAGATATAAAAGTTCTTTTTCTTCCACACTTAAGAAAAAAAACTTTGAAAGAAAAGAACAAGGTTCTGGAAAGAATCGAACACTCGAGCCCTGATTTACAAGACCAGTGCTTTAACCACTGAGCTACAGAGGCTATGATACTTATCTGAGGTTCATCGAGTTAAGGGCATCCGCATTTTAAAAAAAACATGAATAAAGAAATGAAGCCCACTGGTGAATTAAATTAACTCTCGACCCTACTATAAACAGAAATTAATGTAGAAGCCTATTGCGAAATTTGCTTCCTCCGCTTGTTGTTTACAAGGCCATTGCTCTAACCACTGCGAAATTCATTTGGTTGTTCATTTAATATTTGCTACCGACCCAGGGTTAGCACGACCAGTGCTCAACACTCTGAGCTACAGGCGCTGTGATGTTGATTTGAGTCGTTGCGATAAATTTATTTTGAAAAAAAAAGCTATGAAAAAATGTGCATGACTTTGTAGAGAATTTACATTCACATTTTTCAACCACTGGTTTGCGAGACCAGTTTTCTCGCCACTGAGTTTAGGAAGCTTCGATATTGATCTGGGTCGTTCATTTGTATTTATTTAAAAGAAAATAACTATGGAAATAAATATAGAAGCCAGTTTTGAAACAGTTGAAGTTTCGACCCCCGGTTTACTAGCCCAGTGCTGTGATATTCATTGAGTCTTTGTGTTCATGACATCCACATTATTTTAAATGGAAGCCTCAGGAGGGAATTGGACTTTCTAACTTATGTTTACTTGGACAGTGCTCTAACCACTGACCTACAGAGGGTGTGGTAGTCAATTTTTTCAAAAAAATATTATAAGAAAAATAATAAATATCTCTGGAGAGAATTGAATTCTCGACCCCTGCTTTACTAGACCAGTGCTCTAACCATTGAGCTACAGGGGCTGTTATAAACATTACGGTCATTTAATTGATGTAATCATCAAGTAATGATGGAGCATGAAGAAAAATTGAAAGCCTCTGAAGAAATTTGAACTCTCGACCCCTGGTTTACTAGACCAGTGTTCTAACCACTTAGCTACAGAGGCTGTTATATTTTTAGGATTATTTAATTGATGATATCCACATTTAAAATAAAGTTTAAAGAAAAAATGAATGCCTCTGGAAAGAATTGAACTCTCGACCCCTGGTTTACTAGACCAGTGCTCTTGAACTGCAATTTGAAGGGGAAAAAATAAAGGCCTCTGGAGAGAATTGAACTCTCGACCCCTGGTTTACTAGACCAGTGCTCTAACCACTGAGCTACAGAGGCTGTTATACTCAGTAGTGTTATTTAATTGATGATGTTTACATTTTGAACTAGAAATTGAAGAAAAAAATTGAAAGCCTCTGGAGAGAATTGAACTCTCGACCCCTGGTTTACAGTAGTGGAAAAAAAAACTTTCCGAGAGATCGCGAGGTCTCGTGAGATCTCCATGTAAATTAGGCGAGATCTCGTAAATCACGAGATCTCGTGATTGTTTTCGAGATTTCGAAAAAGCATTGTTTTCTAATGAGCGAGATCTCGCGATTAAAGTGCAGACGAGATCTCGTAGAAAACGAGATTTCGTAGAAAAACGAGTTCTCATTTTTACTCACGAAATATCGTTTGGAAGAAGGAACGAGATCTCGTCAAGTATCTTGTTAAAGTCTGCACTTGAAAGGTCGACCATCAGTGGAACCAAAGAGTTTCAAGCTTGTGAACCAACTGTTCTGGCAGAAGTTAAAGGTAATTCTTACATTTTGTAAGACATGTTATTAGTATTTACATACTTTATAGGCTTCGCAGTGGTTTGATGGTGAAGAGTTGCAGTTGCAAATTATAACCTAGCTGTTACTATACTCGTTTTCAAAAAGTTGACCAGATTAGATTTGGTTGTCCGTCGTTTTACTTCATATGTCAGCAGTTTGAGAAAATCCGTAAACTTGCAACCAGCTAGCATCAAACATAGAACACAAGTCAATGCTAATGAAAATAAATTACCTGTGCTGTTTGAACCCCACAGTTGTTTTCGGTTCCAGTATCGACTATTCACTGAGACAACGTTTCTTGAAGTAGCTGTATTTATGTATGTATCATTTATTAATCTCATTTGCAAATACATTTCAATGCTCTTAAGCTACAAAAGATAACAGCTAAACCACACGGAAATGTTTTCGCATATAAGATAACTACAGTATTTCGTAGGAAATCTCGCAAAATCCCAAACGATATCTCGTACGAAACCTCGCGCGAAATCTCGCAAAATTCAGAACAATATCTCGTACGAGATCTCGTGAGCTCTCGCGCCCACATGAATATTTGATTATGCACGAGGCACGAAATCTCGTGAAAACTCGTACGAGATATCGCAAAATAAAACAATGCACGAAACAAAACGAGACGAAACGCGATCTCGGAAAGCTTTTTTTCCCACTACTGTACAAGACAAGTGCTCTAACCACTGAGCTACAGAGGCTGTTATACTCAGTAGTGTCCTTTAATTGATGATATTTACATTTTGAACTAGAATTTGAAGAAAAAAATTGAAAGCATCTGGAATGATTCGAACTCTCGACCCCTGGTTTACTAGACCAGTGCTCTAACCACTGAGCTACAGAGGCTGTTATACTAAGTAGTGTCATTTAATTGATGATGCTTACATTTTGAACTACAATTTGAAGAAAAAAAATTGAAAGCCTCTAGAGAGAATCGAACTCTCGACCCCTAGTTTACTAGACCAGTGCTCTAACCACTGAGCTACAGAGGCTGTTATACTCAGTAGTGTCATTTAATTGATGATGTTTACATTTTGAACTAGAATTTGAAGAAAAAAATTGAAAGCCTCTGGAGAAAATTGAACTCTCGACCCCTGGTTTACAAGACAAGTGCTCTAACCACTGAGCTACAGAGGCTGTTATATTTTTAGGATTATTTATTTGATGATATCGACATTTTTAAATGGAATTTTAAGAAAAAAAATTGAAAGTCTCTGGAGAGAATTGAACTCTCGAACCTTGGTTTAAAATAATATTGCTCTAACCCCTGAGCTACAGGGTGTTACATTCATTAGGATCTCTGCATTGATGATATCCACATTTAAAATAAAGTTTAAAAAAAATGAAAGCCTCTGGAGAGAATTGAACTCTCGACCCCTGATTTACTAGACCAGTGTTCTAACCACTGAGCTACAGAGGCTGTTATACTAAGTTGTGTCATTTAATTGATGATGTTTACATTTTGAACTAGAATTTGAAGAAAAAAAAATAAAAGCCTCTGGAGAGAATTGAACTCTCGACCCCTGGTTTACTAGACCAGTGCTCCAACCACTGAGCTACAGAGGCTGTTATACTCAGTAGTGCCCTTTAATTGATGATGTTTACATTTTGAACTAGAATTTGAAGAAAAAAATTGAGAGTCCCTGGAGAAAATTCAATTCTCGACCCCTGGTTTACAAGACCAGTGCTCTAGCTACTGAGCTACAGAGGCTGTTATACTTAGTAGTGTCCTTTAATTGATGATATTTACATTTTGAACTAGAATTTGAAGAAAAAAATTGAAAGCCTCTAGAGAGAATTGAACTCTCGACCCCTGGTTTACTAGACCAGTGCTTTGACCACTGAGCTACAGAGGCTGTTATACTCAGTAGTGTCATTTAATTGATGATGTTTACATTTTGAACTAGAATTTGAAGAAAAACATTGAAAGCCTCTAGAGAGAATTGAACTCTCGACCCCTGGTTTACAAGACCAGTGCTCTAACCACTGAGCTACAGAGGTTGTTATATTTTTAGGATTATTTAATTGATGATATCGACATTTTTAAATGGAATTTTAAGAAAAAAAATTGAAAGTCTCTGGAGAGAATTGAACTCTCAAACCCTGGTTTAAAATAATATTGCTCTAACCCCTGAGCTACAGGGTGTTACATTCATTAGGATCTCTGTATTGATGATATCCACATTTAAAATAAAGTTTAAAGAAAAAATGGAAACCTCTGGAGAGAATTGAACTCTCGACCCCTGATTTACTAGACCAGTGTTCTAACCACCGAGCTACAGAGGCTGTTATACTAAGTAGTGTCATTTAATTGATGATGTTTACATTTTGAACTACAATTTGAAGAAAAAAAATAAAAGCCTCTGGAGAGAATTGAACTCTCGACCCCTGGTTTACTAGACCAGTGCTCTAACCACTGAGCTACAGAGGCTGTTATACTCAGTAGTGTCATTTAATTGATGATGTTTACATTTTGAACTAGAAATTGAAGAAAAAAATTGAAAGCCTCTGAAGAGATTTGAACTCTCGACCCCTGGTTTACAAAACCAGTGCTCTAACCACTGAGCTACAGAGGCTGTTATATTTTTAGGATTATTTAATTGATGATATCGACATTTTAAAATGGAATTTGAAGCAAAAAAATTGAAAGCCTCTGGAGGTAATTGAACCCTCAATCGCTGTTTTACAAAACCAGTGCTCTAACCACTGAGCTGCAGAGGCTGTTATACTCTTAAGGGTCATTCAATTGATGATATCCACATTTTAAAATGAAATATGAAAAAAAAAAAATTAGTGCCTCTGTACTGGTTTGAACACTCGATCCCTGGTTTACTAGACCAATGCTCTAACCACTGAACTTAAGGGGTTAATATTCTTTGTAGTCAGTGAGTTGTTGACATCCATTTTTAAAAGAAATACGAATAAAACAAATGAAAGCCAATGTAGAGAACTTAACTATCGACCCCTTTTTAACGAGACCTGCGCTCTAATTCCTGAGCCTTTGGTAGTTGAGATGATTTTTGTTTTGAAAAAAGAGTTAAGAAAAAAATGTAGAAGCCTCTGCAGAGAATTTGCATCCACCTCAACCTCTTTATTGCGAGACCAGTTATCTTGCCACTGAGCTATAGATACTTATATGTTGATAAGAATCGTTGATTTGTAGTTATTTGGAAAAAGATAACTATGAAAAGAAATGTAAAAGCCTCAGAAGAGAATTGAACTCTCGACCCCTAGTTTACTAGACCAGTGCTCTAACCACTGAGCTGCAGATGCTGTGATATTCAATTGGATCATTGATTTGATGACGTCGAAATTTTCAAAGAAAGGAGGAAAAATTGGAATCCTCTGGAGAGAAGTGAACTCTCGACCTCTTTTTTACTAGACCAGTGCTCTACCCACTAAGCTACAGAAGGTGTGACATAATCTTTTGTTTTGGTGAGTTTGTGTTATCCACACTAAAAAAAAAAATTTAAGGAAATTGGTGAATACCTCTAGAGAGAATTGAACTCTCGACCCCTGGTTTACAAGAGCAGTGCTCTAACCACTGAGCTACAAAGGCTATGATACTCATTAGGGTTATTCAGTTTATGATATCCACATTTTAAAATGAAATTTTAAGAAGAAATGAAAGCCTCTAGAGAGATTTGAACTCTCGACCCCTGGTTTACGAGACCAGTGCTCTAACCACTGAGTTACAGAGGCTGTGATGTTCATTTGGGTCTTTTTTGTTAGATTTCTTTCGAAAAAAGTAACTATGATAATAGATAGAGAAGCCTCTGGCGAAATTTGAATTCTTGACTCCTGGTTGACAAGGCCAGTGCTCTAACCGCTGAGTTTGAAAGGCTCTAGTTACGTTGATTTTTTTTCGAGCACTACCATAGAGTATAGAGTGTAGAACAAGCTATTCAGATTAAAAAAATTGTCAATTTCTTAGTTAAAACGGTTCCAATGCATTTGCTTGGTTTTTTTTGTTTCGCTGAGCAAAACAAGTGCATGGGTAAGTCGTTAAACTAGCTAGTTTCTTGTTATACGTTAATAAGTATTTGCAGTAGGACCCCATAATGTCTAAAAAGGAAATAATTGAGAAAAAAATCGACGAACACCGAATTGGAGGGTGACTATTGAAGTCCCCTTACTTAACAGACGACCAGTCTTTTTTATTCGAAAGGCTGATCTCACCACTCCTCGAAGAAATTCAACCTAGTCTAAAGTTGCTTTCTAATTTGTTCCACTTCTTGTAATGGTTTCTTTGCCGTTCAAGTTTTTCTTCTTACAGCATAGAAAACCTTTCGCTTTGGTTAGTGTCACTAAATTTTAAAGTGAAATTTTGCATTTTCTATGAAAACTCTGGCGTTTACCTTAAATTGACTCGAGAGCGCGATGCGACTGTCGCGTCATGTCACACCATGGTACGCTTGTTTTGCTGAGATTGGTTAATTTGTAATATTGTCGAATTGAATTGGCTGAAGCCAAACCATTAATTTTTTTCTTAACCCTATTCCGCCTGGGCTTTTTTGGAGTTCCTGGGCCTGGGGGGGGGGGCTTCAAAAGCCCCCCCTCCATAAA
>JAOBRG010390646.1:0-10620 GCA_027574985.1 Umimayanthus nakama | reverse complement strand
GATGGCTTATAATAAGGGAAACAAACTATATATATATATATATATATATATATCGAAGAGTTAAAACTTTTGTAAATGGCAGATTTGTATTGATTAAAATTGATGAATCACCAGATGCTATAAAAAAAACCAGCCAATTTTTTAAAAAACTGAACGTATTCAAGATATTTATGCTTTTACCGTGAATCCAACATTTTTGTTAGAGATCTATATTAACGTTACCTTTGTCATCGATTTGGACTGCTCGGGTGCAAAACCAGTTTAAAAAAACACTAAAGAAGCTTTTTCAATAAAAAAAATCGGAGTTTGGATTTCAAAGTATTGATTCAAAGGTAACTTGATTCACTGCAAGAAGTTAAAGTCGCAGTAGGCATTGCTCAATCACTAAACGAAAAGAAACCACCCTTCAATAACCGCTCAGTCCAGTAGCGGTCATTAGCGCACGCGCGCTAAGATGACAAACGCGCAAAGAAAAGCGCCTGTGGAATAAAATATAGTCCCCGAACAGCCTGTTGGGAATTCTTTCAAACATGTGACTCTTTAATACATAAATTACATATGTGGGAGCAGACAGCAAAAATCGCAATCAATAATAATGTACTTGTTTGGTTTTTAAATCCTAACTATTTTTCTTTACAGATCACAGAGGAATGTCATGCATTCAGTCTTCAAACAGAGAAGAGTCTTGTGATTTCTGTACAAAGGAAAACACTCCATTTCGCTGTCCACGATGTAAGTCTGCCTTCTATTGCAGCCGAGAACATCTCAAATCCGACTGGAAACTTCACAAGAGGAAGTGTTCTGGCTACACTGAAAGTGGAAATCAGCCGGCAATAACTGATCGAATATGTCTGCGGGACAATGGCTTCATAGGTCTTGGAGCTAATCCTTATAGTAGTGACCCATATCACGTAAACAGGACTATGCAGGAAAGCCAAAGTGAACTTGCGGATTTTGTTGTGAACAGTCTCTATCTCACAGGCCACTGTATTGTTGATAATTTCAACGGTAGCTGTTTAGCGCTTGAAATATTGGAAGAAATGAAATCACTATCTAAACAAGGTTTTCTTGAGGGCGGTCAACTTGCCAGTGGTGCGAAGAAAAATGTAGACGAACCATCGGAGCAAAAAATTCGAGGAGACAAAATCGCGTGGGTTGATTCGGAGAACCCAAACTGTCAAGCCACCGCACGTCACATATCTGCTGTCGATGCTTTAATTTACCTGTGCAATGCGCTGATACCTGATCACGATGTGCGGAACAGAACCAAGGTTAGTTTTTCAGTGAGTGATTTCTTAATTTTTCCTTGTCGTGCTGTGTTCAGTGTTGTCCTTGAAACTGTTTACTATTTTTTCATTAAAGGTGCGCACGAAATACGTGACCAGACTCCCTCTGTTTTCAGTACTTAAAATCTTGTAATCAAATACACGTTGCCACTGAGACAAGTAGTGTTCAACTCAGCCTGTAACTCATATTTTAGGCCTTGTAGCAATCGTCTAGAAAAATCTGCAACAACCTTGTTGATATGTGTTTTAGTTTGTTTACTGTCAAAGTCGTACTGGAAGTAGAAAACATTTTGGGAGGATACTTGAGATTTCGTCAAACTTGTTAAAAGTTAAGTTATTCATATTTTATTGTTTGGATTTTCGTTGGGATTGATTTTATTGCAGAGAAAACATCTTGTTTAATAATTTAATTTATGTTAATGTTTTGTAACAGCTTCTTAGCTTGTTTTTGACCGAGAAATACTGAATTTTTTTTTGTGTGAAAAGTACTATGCAAACACAAGCAAGTGTGTCAAACTGCAAATAGCATTTGATTGCTAGAAACATTTATGTAGAAGGGGGGGGGGTGATAAAATGTGCTGCACAAACTTTTACATGGTAGAACAGGCCAGTGGCATAAATTATAGTATAAATACCAGTAGTGATCACATGAATGTGGGAACAACTTTTTAGGTTGGGGAACATATGTGAAGTACTTAGGAACTAAGGCTAAAAAGACTCTTGTCTTTCTGTCCTTGTAGTTTTGTGTAAAGTTGGGAGGAGGTGGTTCCTAAAGCCACCGCGGCTCCTTTTCTCTCATATCCCTGAACAATTCTTGCTTGCCAGTTCAGTCAGTTCAGTTGTCTAGGCAAGGTGGTAAGGGGGCTATGTTTGATATTTGGGGGAAGAAAGACATATTATTGATAGCGGAATTGAAAGTTAGAGAAGCTTATAGCAATGTCAGAAAGGGTACATAAACCAGCTAAATACATGCACTTGTTGTTTTCATTATTTTTAAAATTGAACAAGCAAACAAAGAAAGGAAATCACTAGCTGATGCGCAGTATCCTGGCAGGTACACATGTTCAGATTAAATTTGGTTGTAATATAGACAGCTTGGTCCCACAACTACATGCCAGGAATACCTTGGCAAGACACACCTTGATTCTTAGCATGGTAGAAAGAGAAAAGTGAGTAGACATGAATGTTTTCAAATAATTATACCTGTGACAGTTCGTTGCAGGTAAAAAAAATGTTGTGAAAATGACATTCAACTTGCTTGTTTTAGAACAGATAATAGTTTTAGTTTGAACTACATTTATGAACAAATGACAGGCAATTTTATCAGTGTTTTATAAAAATAATTACACAAGAAACTAGTTTAGGTTTCACAGCAGTACCCTGAGTTTTAGATTTGCCAAGAGTAAGAATCAGATTTGATGATGAGTGTTTTGCTAATATTCCAACTTAGGGCCCTGCTGTGAAAACCTTAAAATGTAGTTTAAATAGTTTCCGGCAGGATCTGGGCTCCAGATGCTCATGACCCATGGTGAAACAGTTGCAGGTCCAATTTGGACATGCAACTCCAGTTATCCCTCTTTCTTGCATTAACCCTCATTAGCCATCATTTTCCATCACTTGCTGCAAAATAATGAGTTTTATAGACTTGCTGGGTAATTGTTGGGCAATGATGGGGCATAAGCTTGGATTTATTTATTGAGCAAGACCCAGGGGTGGAGTTTTAGCAATCTTTTGCTTGGTTCTTTAACAGTAGTTAATGTTGAAACTGTAGTTGAATCTTCTTACTAAGTTTTCTTTTTACTACAAATTCTTCGACAGGCGATGATTGCTTGTTATCCTGGTAATGATGCTGCATACAAGCGACACGTTGATAACTATAACAATGATGGAAGGTGTATTACAACACTGTATTACCTGAACAAAGGTTGGGCATCAGAGGTGAATGGAGGCTTGTTTCGAATGTACCCAGAGGGGTCTGAACCAGTGGAGATTGAGCCGATACTCGACAGGCTGTTGATCTTCTGGTCTGATAAGAGAAATCCCCATGAGGTTTTACCTACGAGAGTTCCAAGGTTGGTACTTTGAATAAAACTTAAGATGCATTGTTTATTTGCAATAGAATCTTATGATTCCACTTGTTAAAGATGGAATTTTTTCGTAACAAAAATTGATTGTCGATTGCAATGAACCATGGATGTGGTTAAGTTAAGGGTTACCATGGTAACAAAAGAGCCCCCATTTTAGGGTACTTTCAGTGTTGAGGGTCCCAAACTAGTCAGTATAATTATGTTTGATTGCAATGAACCATGGATGTGGTTAAGTTAAGGGTTACCATGGTAACAAAAGAGCCCCCATTTTAGGGTACTTTCAGTGTTGAGGGTCCCAAACTAGTCGGTATAATTATGTTTAAGCCAGAACTGAACTAAAAAAAGATCTTGCCATTTTCTTGCATGTTTCTGGTTCATTGCATTTCCATGTTTTAATTACATGTATGTCTTCGGACTTTCAAGGATTAACCACTCACTTACACAAGAAAGTAGAGGACATCAATTACAACCAATATCCAATCATGATTTACCCAAAAAAATAATTTGGTGGATGTTGACTCTCGTTTTTTGAATGTGCCAGTTATCTGAATTACCTTCCTGTGCTTCAAATGGATGCACATATTATTAATTTGGTTTTCAAACTTGGTATATAAAAAATACTTAAACTACCTGGTAACTCAAAATAAAGTGCACTTAAAAACGAATCTGATCTAATGAAATGTTCTTTAAAAAATGTTTTAAAAAAACTGAATTTTGAATGGGCAAAAGTTTTTATTTAAATTGAAACATTTTGCCCTAGAAGGCTTAAGCCTATAAAAAGTACCATACATCAAGGTATAAGGGGGGTAGGGGGTCAATCAGACCCGTATCCTCCACATCCAATTGACTTGATATTTGGCACATTTAAAGAGCGTTTTTTGTACTTTCAATTGAAACAGCAAGGTGTTTGATGGCTTCCATGGCAGCCACAACGGCATAAATGGTGTCATTTTGGCTGCCATCTTGGATTTTCGAACTGAATACTGTAAGTGGTGAGAAAACAACATTTAGCAATTAGAATATACAAAACTGTTAAATTTATTTTTGTAAAGTTGTTAGAATTTAGTCGAAAATAGTGTAGTCAACACACAATTTGCATCACTTTAAACATGATAACATCATCAATTGTGATATCACTTAACTATGGTCTAAAAGATGTGTTAACAAACAAAGAATAGTTGTACCAAAACTTTTGGGAATCAGTCAAGAAACAAAAAAATTAAGCCAAAAAAATCAGGGGGGTCAGTTTGATCCCCCCCTTATGCCTTCTAGTGCTAAGTTTAAACCTTTGTAAACTAACTTAAGTGGTTGGCACAGATTACTCATAGTTTTGTAATTAATTTTAATGAGACCTTAATGAATCAACTGCAGCAGGGTCAGCAAAACAAAGATGCCAAAGCTATCCTTGGATGAAGCCTACTTTAGAAGTTTGGCAACAAAAGCTTTACAAGAAGCTACCTTTAAACTGCATATTTAACAATTATTCCAAGAATGCACGTTGGATATGAGCTTTTAGATAGCGGACGAGGTGCGAAGCACCGAGTTGGCTATCATAAGCTCATATCCGATGGGCGTAAGTGGAATAATTGTTTTATTAAATACTAAACACTGGATAAAAATATCGCGTATCTGTTTTCCACCGAGTCCAGTTTTCGGCCATTTTAAGGGGAGATTTTCTGTGATAAAACTTTCACTTACCATATTTGGACATATTGCAGTATATAGGATTTATACCATGAGTAGAGAGCCAATCAGAATACTGGAATTTCAATATCCAGTGCTCGGTATTTAATAATTATTGATATGTCTATAAATAAATAAATGTAGCTGTTGTATTTCAAGTTTTTCCTTGGATATGAAAGTGTAAGGTGACTGCTATCAACTGTTGGCAAGATAAGCCACATTTTTGTCAAAGAAATATTATGTTTTGTTCTAAACTAAAGTACTATGTATGTTGTAAAATTTTGAAAATTGTTCTTAAAACCTAAGGCCACACCAACTTAATTTCTTGGTTTACGGATTTTTTTTGTCAAAATGTTGGACTGCAGGAGGGTAAAAAAAGAAAAAGAAGTTGGTTTCTTATATTTTAGTACTAAAAAGAGACATGTATTTGCACTATGTGAAAACATTGTTTTGATTTTAAAACAGTTAATTAGTTATTTTAAGTGTTTCATCAGTGTATTTAATACATCACATTACTGTTTCAATAGGGTTGATTGATTCAGTTGATTGATTTGGATCAACGTTGTTCCAGAGGCCCAAATTATAAAACCACAATTTTAATCTGTTACCTTCGGTACTTTGAAGCACATTCCAACTCATCACTAAGTTATGTAAATGGAAATCGTGACTCCCAACCCTGCTGCCGCGTAATTTCCTCATCTTAGTTCTTGACGGTTAAATAGTGTGCTTTGTAATTATTTTGTTATCTCTGATGAAGTCCAAACTTGGACAAAATGCGTAAGATCAATAAATATTTAAAACTGAAGGGAAAGTCTTCCTTGTGTTGCTCACTGAAACCTAAATAAAATTTTAAAAAAATTAATTAAAAAATAATAAAATTCTTTTTTTTTCAATTTTCGAGAAAATTGGATCGGCGGATCTGTAAACAAAGAAATTAGGTTGGTGTGGCCTAATTAGATAACTGATGAATTTTTTTGTTTCTATGAATCCTTTTTGTAATAATGTTGGTACCTTATTTGGTTTTTTCACTAAACATTGACTACTAAATGTTACAGATATGCAATAACACTATGGTACTTTGATACCAAGGAGCGGGAGAGATACATTAATAAGCGTAAGTCAATGTTTTATTGAGTAAACACATTTAAACGGTTAATGGTGTTTTATGTTGCACAGTTACTGCAATTTTCCAATGAAGCTTTTGCTCCCTTTTTACCTCATTGGGTTATTCCAGAAACAACCCCCCCCCCCCCTCCAAACAGATGACAAGCTGGAAATCCAGGTGGGTGGGGGTCAAGAGGGTCTGGAAATCCAAGTTGGGGGGGGTACAGGCTAGAAAACTCTTCTTTAGGGGTAATCTTTGTTAAATGTATAAAAGATTGCATGAGTTTTCCTCTTGAAAAAGTTTATGTGCATGATTGTACGATGAGGACGTTGTGATTAAAACCATCACACTGTCTCACAGTTCATCATAATTCATCTGGATTATCAATTATTTAATTAGTAAAGCACTCAGACTAATAGCTAGCTAATGCTATTATTTTGTTGAGGGAGGCATGTGTGATTGATTTAAAGCTGAAGAAGGAATATCTTTAGGAACTTTGGCATATATTCGTTATTGGTGTTAAAGATATCCAACCTTGGAACAGCCGTGCCAAGATCATTGAATTTACTTCCCAGTCAGTAGCTTAGAATTAGCAAAAAATGCAAGTATTTTAATTAGTAAACATACTTTCTGTCTACACAAGGAGCTTGTGATGGTACTTTTGTAAATAATACTCTCACTTAAGACATTCAAAACACCTTGGAAATCCAGGTGGGAAGGGGGTCTTATGCCTTGGAAATCCAGATGGGAGGGGGATAAAAAATCTTGCCATCCGTGAGGGGTGTGGTGGATTTTTTCTGGAATAACCCATTGCATTCAAAATCTTAGTAAAATGTGTAGCCAGGTTGATTTGTGCCTATTTTGTACTAACTTATAAATAGCATTTTATATATTTTGTGTGTTTTTACATTACAAGATTATATGCATGACAATTAATTTTAGCTCACAAAGCTTAGCTCCAGAAGTTGTATAACTTGTATCAAGAGAGCAATAGATTTGTAGCTGCAGAATATTATTTCCATTGTTTGCATTTAGTCTTTCTGACATTCACTTATTTGGTTTACATGTACTGACAATGTAGTACCACTGCTTCATAAGTTTATGTTTTTTGTTTGCAACCAGCCTTGCTTAGAGAACACTGTGATTTCAGTTACATGAAGTGTGTAATGGGTGTTAACATGTCAAACCAGTTGACTAGAATTTTTAAACATGTGCTTGTACTTGGAAAATTATATTCAGTTCTGCTATAGGAGTCACTGAGTTGAGTTGTTTGTTCTGCAACTCTAGCAATATATTTCCTTTTACTTTGGAGCATTTTCTCTCTCCTTTGCCCTGCCACAAATACAAATACATGTACATGTAAAAATATTAACTACTCTCATTATTGTATTCACATCAGAGAGAACATTGGCATTGATGGCCAAAGCTACCAAGCAACAAAATGACAGCCAGGTAAATTTAATACAAGTGAATCCCTTTTGTCATCTGTTTTCAATGGTTTTTTTTAATAGTTATAAGTTTTTGATATCAAAGGAGAGACCTCACCAGAGATGAGAACAATCATGAATGTGTAGGGCAGTGTCATGTTCCTAGATTTTAGTCAGAGTAGGTTGTCTTGTAATAGTTTTTCATATCTAACTACTTTTCAGTATGATACATGTACTTCTTCAAGATTTCCACTTGCTTATAGTTAAACCTAATTTACACAACAATAAAAGCAAGTCTTACTTTGCACGCAGCCGGTGTTACATGTTTATTGCTGTCAGATGTAGCACAGTAACTAGTTGAGTCTGAAGTCCCATCATATATCATTTCAAGAGAAAATGAATAGTAACAACTGATATTACAGTTGACTCCTGATAACTCCAACCCTCGTTAATTGGAAGTAATTTTCATTTCCTTTCAGGTCATTTTCTATATAGTTTTACCCTCTATAGCACCAACTTTTGATAACTCGAACCTTTTTCTATTTCCCCTGAAGGTTGAGTTATTGGGAGTCTGTTGCATGTTTAAACCAATTGTCAATGAAGGTGTAAAATAATACAGTTACAATACAATAATCATTTTCAAGTGAAAATATTTCTTAAGATAACTCCCATTATGATTTATTATTAGTTTTGATTTGTAGGGTTGTATTGTTTTAGCATCTAAATTAATTGAAATCCAAACCTTGGGTCCCTTATACTTTTAGCACAAATCCATCATAATTTGTTTGTACACAAGAAATACAGTGTTTATATTAAGATGTTTTTGATTTAAATCTAGTAATATAATTTTGCACAGTCTCTTTTAATTGATACAAGAACATCTGAATACACAGGTAAAATACTATTATCAATGATGAAAAGTGTAACAAAATATATTTATTCTTAATAATAATATTAATAATAATAATAATAATAATAATAGTAATAATAACAACAACAATAATAATGATATTAGAATCAAGTAATAAAGTACGTATTATAATTAGTACTATTGTTGAAACTTTATACTTATTTTTCTTCTTCTTATTATGGCCATTTCAATTAATGGCTGTTTCTTTTTCTTCTGTTGAACTTGCAGCAAACAGCTCCTGGTGAAGGTTCTGATATGCCCACCAGAACACCTGCCCACCTACAAGTTAGTTATCCTCACCCGATTGCTACAAACGATCTCATCGTCATCCAGGACTAAAACAGTGATATAATCCTCAATCTTGATGGAATCAAAGAGCATAGCTGTGCACAGATAACATTATTTTGTCAACCAATTGTATTGCTTGTGGTAGCTGATAGGCCAAACTGAGCGTTGGTGCTTGTGCTTCTTCCAAATAATATATTCCTCAAGTTTGATATTTCAAGCTGAGTCCTTCATAGGAGTTGGAGCTTTACCAAATAAAACAAATCAATAACAGAAACTGAGATAGTCTGTGTAAGAAAGAGGAACATGAAATAATATTGACCGCCAGAAGTTTTCTGAACATAAAAAACAACTACAATGCAGCTTTTGTTGTAGCTTGAGCTTCAAAAAGTTGTACACTCAAGCTGTGTTTTTAAAAATAATGTCATAATATTGACAAGCAGATATATGTATGATTTGTGTAAACATAAAAAAGCATCTTCTCTTTTGGACAAATATAAATTTTGCTAACTATAAAAGACAACCGTAGACTGTATAAACAGATAATAAGTCATACAAAAGCCCTGTCTGTAGTGTATTACATGTAGTTTTGAATACACGAACAGTATATTTACCAGCATATGTACCAGAAGTTCACGCTTTTATGTCAAGAACCAGATTGTTTTGGTCAAGTTTTGTTCGGTAGCTTTGAACTATTCAGTTCTTACTGTTGTACATAAAATAACTGATTTAGATGAAAATTGGATTTCTGAAGCCTAAATTTGATCTGTAAATGTTAGTTTTAAAGCTTATTCGTAAACCTTGGGTAAGTTCTTTTAAAATATGTAAAGTTTGTTCTGATAAAAAAGCATGTAGCCATATGTATGGGAAATATAATTTTGTACAGTTGAAGCTTATTAATCTGTGTGGACAACCCGCACATTATTTTGATGCTATTATCAAATTCCAATAAAGGTACTTTGTTCCTTTTTGAATAAGATAGAAGAACTGCAAAGGTAGTTAACGTCTATTATCCTATTCCTTGCATAAATTACTCAAAACACTTGTTAGCATTTTGCCTTCTGGGATTGTTTGACGTCTTTCGAGAAGGTTGAAACACAGGCCTAACGATCCGTAAAGTGTGTTTAAATACATGTCGTGAATTTAAGCAAAGGTATGGGAAATTTCAATTTGCCCTACAATGTTACGAAAAATAATAAAATTGACCGTTTACCTAAGGTTTCTCGTGTATTTGTGACTTATTGTGTTTACGGTGGATTTTGGAGTGGTTCGGGCGCGAATTGAGTGCCTGCGAGAAAATTGAAAATCGTAGGGAGTTAAATTATTTGTTTAAAATTATTGTCAATTCGCGTCCAAACCATTCCAAAAATCCGCCATAAACACAAAGAGTCACAACTACACGAGAAACCTGAGGTAAGCGGCCTTCTTAATGTTTTTCGTAACATTGAAGGGCAAATTCAAGTTTCGCGACGTGCAATTGAGCACACCTTACGGATTGGTAGCTTGGGCCACCTATGCTGGAAACTCGTCCCCAGATACCGCTTTCCGTGAACATCGGGGGTGGAAGCGGAATAATTTGAACGTGGTTATTCATTATTCATTTACACTTTTATGACCATTATTCATTATTCACCTCAATTTTTTTTTTCAATTATTCATTATTCTTTTTGTATCGCAAAAGGAACTAAATGCGTACAAATCACAATTGCAAGTTGTTCGTTGTTTTGCTAAGCTTTAAGGAATTCGTTCGTTAGAATACTCTCGTTTATGTAATGAATGCGTTTACCCATAAAATCTGGTTACCTCGTTACTACTCTGAAACAAATAGTTTTACTAA
>JAOBRG010390624.1:0-10622 GCA_027574985.1 Umimayanthus nakama | reverse complement strand
GAGATCCTGTCACACGCGCCAACACATTACAGTGTGCGTGTGTTAATTAAACCATTCACAGTGTTAGTATCTTTGTCAGATGGGGTAATGAGATCCTGTCGCGTGCGCCAACACATTACAGTGTGCGTGTGTTAATTAAACCATTCACAGTGTTAGTATCTTTGTCAGATGTTAGTTAAGGTGGCGGAGGGGTAATGAGATCCTGTCGCGTGCGCCAACACATTACAGTGCATGTGTGTCGATTAAACTATGTACACCGTTAGTATCTTTGTCGGATGTTAATCAAGGTGGCTCAAGGGTAATGAGATCCTGCCACGTGCGCCATCACAACACAGTGCTATGTGCATGTACACTGATTACAACCAAAGGAACCGGCGTGATAAGAACTTACCGTTTCAGCGATTTTGATAATGTTGCCATTTGCTCCTTTTCATGTTTTCTGCAAGTTTTAAAGGTTGGAGTATTACTGGCAACTACAGTGGACATACTTTGCGTTCAACGTACAGGTCCATTGAAGGGGCTGAGTTTCCTGCTCGCTCTGTGCAAAACTGCTGCTTTCCAGAACTAGGTCCTTTCATTTCTACCCAAAATATATTGATAAATGCGACTTATTTTGACAAAGGAACTCTTTCAGCAAACAGAATTGTCGAGAGCTAATACAGTTGCGAGCCATATTGCACTGCTTAATAATTTATCCTACGGGCCAACACTAAATATACTTCAGCGTTTACAACTGAAATCCGTTTTAATCTTCCTCGAAATCCAACCATCCGTATCACATTTACAACCTTTAAGGTAGAAATATGCTTGTATTGTTTGCAGCAGTAGTTATTTTGGTATTTTTTACTTCTTGTGCCAAGCCATTGTAAGAATTCGCATTCCAGGCAAGTAAAGCAACAAGTGGGGTTAAAGAAACGAAAACAGTTATTCGGAAGGTCCAGCAACTTGTTAAAAATAACCAAAGACATTTCAACCTTATACGCTATCTCGAATGTAGAAGGAAATTTAATTCTCATAAACAAATCAAACTCTCATTACCTAATTGTTCTCTGCGAGTCCACACCTCGACCTAACAAATAACAAGACAAGATTGGTAAAACACCACAATACCACAAATGATTCTGGTTTGAGTTGTTTACACTTCATTTGCATTATATTAGAGGAAGGGTGAAAGTCCCCTTTGTCTGAACTTTATATCATAATTTAAAGCGTCTTACCCAAGTTGGTTTGACTAACCGGGCGAATAAGGTTCTGTGTAGAAAAAAAACACAGTATCTTAGCAAATCCTTTTGTACTGATAATATACTGCCCACGATAGGGGAAGGAACGTTGAGGTCGTGAGGTCATCAATTAATTTTATCAATGTTGAAGAATGAAAGATTCGTGTAGGTGTAATCTCGAGTACATTTAGTGTTTACTTTATCGTTATCTTCATTTTAATGGTAAATTCGAACACTTGATTTGAATATTTTTAAAAGATTATTGCTACTTTCGAAACTTATTAATGTTATTGTAATTATTAATATCGTTGTTATTAATATTATTATATTACTATTTTTTGTTTTTACTCTAAAACATCGCTTTTTTTCCATTAAAACTTGAAGAAAGTTGTCTACACATTGGTGTTCAACACTGACAAATGTTTAACATGGTAAAAAAATTTCAAATAATCCATAACTGGCGACTTAAAACTACGAGAGCAAGAGTTTAAACCTTCACAGTCACCTTATCAGGTATTTTCATACTCAAAATAGCTTTAACACACAATCATTCTTTAAAAATACGTACAAGCTCGTCATTTGGAAACCTCTTCATCACTTGTACAACTTTTGTCTCATTTTCTATTTTTCTTATATGCTCATTCAGGTCTGCTGCAGCCTGCAAAGCAAGGAAGACATTGGAAATCAGCAGATGTATAACTCAATCTCAGGTTCCTATATAATTTTGTATATAATAAGCTCATTTTAGAATTACGCTCTCCAGTTCCTACAAACAATAGTTTGGAGTCAGTGCTTTGAAACAAAATACAGCAAATAAATGAAAAAAATTAGCATCAGGCCTTTATTTCAAGTTATCGTTCACAGGATTCACAAGATTACCGCCATAAGATTAGGTGTACAGCTATAAATGCTAGCCCTCCGTCGGAGCATGGTGGTGCAAAGTGATCAAAGTTGTTAGTGTGTGTTACTGTTCATCTAACGGACGTGTGTTCTAGCCTCGGTCTGACCAGCCTTTGCGTGATGATTGTGAGAAAGGCACTTGCTCAGCTGTAAAAATAAGTTACCAGCATCTGCTGGGGGTTAACCTGCGATGGGTTAGTGTCCCGTCCAGGGTGAGTCACAGGTTCTCATCTGCTTAACACTATGGAATTTGAAGAGATGAGCCTGGCGCTGTGAGCCACTTAGCTTGGGCAAAAGCTAAGCATTTCCTTAGCCGGCTTTTGATATGGCAAAGGAAAAAAATAAATCTTCCTCTCCAATGCGAAAAAAGACAGTTATTCTAAAAACTAGTCTTCTAGTGTTATTAAACAGACTTAGCAGAGGAATTTATCTCAATCTCAGATCGGAACAATAGTTTAATACTCAATTAAAACTGAAAAACAAATATTTTACGAAAGCTTGTAGGATAATTAAACCTGAGCCTTAAAGCTGAGTGTCAAATACTGGGAGTAATAACTCGTAATCAAATGATGAGGATTATTAAAGATAAATTTGTGATTTAGCATAATTTCATGAATTTCCCAAGCTATACTGCTTGTTTATTACAAAGAACGCATATTTTAAAACTTTAGCAAACAATCACTAGGAAAGTTCGATATATAATAAACTTGACATCCAAATATGGAAAGATCTGTAATTTCAGATCAACGGTGAAATTACCGGTTGAAATCATGGAGTAATTTGTCCCATTTTGTACTACACCTGTAATACGTACGGTCTACATGTACCTTGACACACGGGTGCTAAGGCGGGGTCATCTACAGAACACTAGACATCACTTACCTTTTGTGCTTTTCCCAAAGCTTCCTTTAATCTGTCATAATCTGGATGACTCTGAGGATGAATGAAAAACTGTTTCGTAACTACAAAGCGAATTGTCATATTTCTACTGTTCTAATCAAAGCATCATTCTGCATTTTCGTCATGTTCAAGAACTGTACTTGTTACTTTTAAGAAAATGGAGAACGGAGGGTTTAATTTTGGCGACCTTCTTCGCCACACAATATTTGGACAAGGATATTAAACCATTGTTCTATAGATATTTTTGACATTCACTTGGGGGACTTAAAAGAACCCCTGCTCTTCTCAAAGTGAAAAGTAGTCCTGGCATTATTGTTTTAGCTGTCAGGGGTATGTAATACTCAAACTCAGTGAGTCTACACCAACAACGAACAGTCATGTAAATAACTACACAAAATAATTTCATGCTGTTTGTATATACAGGGCCGTAGCCAGACACAAAATTTAGGGGGGGAATTTTCAAGAAACGAAAGTTCTTAGTTGGTTTGCTGCAGACGCTTTTTAGCTCCTTTTGAGACAAAGTATACAAAAAAAATAACTTCCGGTCCAGAATTTAGGGGGGGCATTTGCCCCCCCTGCCTTACGCTGGTTACGGCCCTGATATATATAGCTAAGCTGTACACACACCGAAGTTCTTCATCCTAAGATAAAGGAAGGAGTCGTTGAGATAAAAAAAAGCTACAACAGTTTGCAGCACTGATTATTTACCAAAACGGACACACATTGTACATGTGCAACACATGTACATTAATTGTATCGAAGATCAACAAAAAAAGGATATTGGAGATATTTAACCGACAGCGAGATGTTTGTCTTTCACTTGAGTTGTACATGCAAGTAATTACAGTAACTGTTATTACTCAAAGAAAACAGAGCATAACAGTTGATTCCGGCATTGTGTATGCAGGAGTTGAAATGTTCTTGTACTGTAGACCAAACACGTCACTTTGAAATTTGCAACACCTTATACTAAGAGTATGAGAATCTGTCTGCTCACTCAACCACAATTTCCAGTAACATTTAATGTACAACAACATCTAGACCCGCTTGGTTTTACCTCTTTTGTTCTTTTCACAAGTTCTTTTAGTAACAGTTCGTATCTGGGGATTCTCTGCACAGGCATCAACAACAGTGAATCCAACGTTTGACCACAATTCACCTGGACAGAATACAAAACAGTGACAACCAGTTGGCAAGATCTCTGCCTACCAACCATAAGGTTCTGGGTTCAATCCCACAACTGGTCTACAGAGGGTCAAACATTGGGCAACCTTTTTTCACCACACTATCCCTGGACAGGGGGGGGTTAAGCCATTTGTCTAGTCTCTCAACATTCTATTGAGGGACCAAAAAAAATCCAAAGACTGACAATAGGAATAGCTATTGCTGATATTGTGGACAGTGTTCCTGATTAGTGAGGCTTGAGTAGCCTTGCTAGAAGACTGAAGACTTCATGTACCGGTATGTAATAAAGTTTACAATTATTATTGTTAGTATTGTTATTATTTAATCCATCAATCATTTAACCAATCATTCAACTTTACTGCATACAGTACATGTAGATCTACAATTAAACAGTGTGGTCAGATTTTATTTACTGAGCTTCCACTTTATAACAAAACAATGTACAAGACAGATTTATACAGTGAGGCAAGACTACAACATGCCTGGGGCCCTTTAAGATAGACTGCCTAAAATTATATTATTTTATTGGTATTTCATTATTTAAAAACAAATATGTACGTGTATATGTGGGTATTTTTCAAAAGTATTTCAAGGTTCTTCCCAGAAAGTACAACAATGCCATTAATTTGCATCACAATGATATAATTGCACATAATAAAAAAAAAATCTTATTATAAAAACAAAAATTAATAGCAGGGTGCTTTACCACCATAGGAGGATGTTTTTACCACTCTAGGACACTTTGGGAAGAACACTGTAACAAGTTTGTTAAACAAGGAGGTAGCACTTTGCACATGCCTACATGTAAAAAGGTATATAATTTTAGATTTATTCATTTATTTGCTTTAATATTAATTAAGTATAATTTGACTTAATTAATTGACCAAAGTTAAACAGACAGATGTACATGTACACAAGAGTAATCAAAAATTGGGCATTTGGAGAAACTAACAGCTTGTTCACACACTTAACCACTCACTTACTCAATCACATTTTATCAACATCAAGGGCAAAAATGCCTCTGCAATAAAAATTTAATATGATCAGTTAAACTTTAAAGAAAATACAAATAACTGTCCAAACATTTACCTTTGAAATAAAGCTTTTGTATTTTTCATTGGTCTTCTCTAACTTTCCCATAACCTGAAACAAGAAAAGTGTACTTGTTGAGCACTATCCAATGCAAATGTGATGTGCAAATTAAGAAGGCCAATATAACTGGGCTAGCTGTGGTGTCACTATTTTGGATTTTTTGATGACATACAATAAATGCCTCAACTGATTAAAAATTTTCAATTTAGTTGTTCAGTTGAACTTTTTTTAGCAATGCCTACAATTTTGACAGAAAGAAGATTGTGATTAGGGAGAAATCTAAACAATTCACCTGTCAGTCAATTAAATGGTTGCCGTGGAAACAAAATGACAAAAAACACAATTTTGGTACATAACAGCTTTCTTAACAAATAAGTATTGGGTCAAAACATAATGTTAAACATTATATCCTGAATGCTTCAATGTTTCTACAGTAGAAATACAACTGTTGCACTGTATAATATACTAAATAAATACACAATATTTTCTGCTCTGAACTGAGCCAAGGGGAAAATGGGTAGTCTCATATAATGGCTAGTGGGGCATGTGTTCCTTTTCAAAGCGGACCTTTATATACCTGTCCAAACTTCAATGACTTCTAAATACTAACACAATCTCAAAAAGAAATAAAACTTATGGAAGGTGGAAGAAAAAACATTGCTGACTCACCTCATTAGCTTTTTGTCTTGAATTAAAATAGGGTTCAAACATTTTTAAATAAGAAAACTGCAACAAGAGACAATATGCAAGACATCAGTGTGAGATAGCAGTTGTGATAACAATACAACTAATACACAACTTGGGTCTGAAGGTTCTGAAAAGCAGGGTCTCAGAAGAAGAAAAAATTCGTGGTGTTAACTGCAATTCAGTCCTAAAATATTTTAGTTATTTTTTTAAAAACAAATTAATTATAGTTTAACTTACCATTTCTAGTAACACATCTCCCAATATAGTTGATTGTACGTCCCAGTTTGCTAGTCGCTCCTGGAGTTTCTTTATTAGCTCCTCACTAATAAAGGCCAGTGACTACAAAAAGAGTTAAATCAAACTCAATTGCTGCTTTGGTTTGATATTTAAATAAAAATATTTGGCAAAAGAAAAAAGTCAACTTGATATTTAAGATTGATCACTGTGAGATTATATTCAACAACGTGAGATTATATTCAACAAAAAATGTACAAAACGCTGAATATCATGAATATCACATAAAAAAACCCAGTTGATATGTCATTCTGTCTGTCTGTAAATTAGAAAACTAAACATGAGTGAACTGAAATGAGTGCTGTTACATGTATAACAGTTGATAACAACCATAAAATTATTACTGTATATGTGCAAAGCCTACCTCCACATTTGAAAATATCCTACATACATCGGATTTTGATATAATCTTTTGTTCTCTAGTTGGATTGATGTAGTTCTGCAAAATAATTTTTATAGAGATTATTAATACGTCGTCATCATCGGTTGACCATTGGTTGACCATCTGTTTATATATTGTAATACAATATATGAATAATTCACAATGAATGAACTCCTTTTGTGCTTAATTCCTTTCAATCCTAACAAAACCTTGACTCAAGCCTCAATCTAAGAGAGGGGTGAGTGGGGCACTTCCAAGAAACCTGGACTGATCCAACTTGTGTTCACCAACCCCTCCCATAAACCTAAACCTAACCCCAACCTTGACTCTAGCCCCAATCTGAAGGAGGGGTGGGTGGGACTCTTCCCAAAAACCTAGACTGATCCAACACTCCTCCCATAAATCTTAACCTAACCCCATTGTTGACTCTATAGTCCCAACCTAAGGGAGGGGTGGATGGGGCTCTTCCCAGAAACATAGATTGATTCACATTACGTCTTCAACACGGTTTAAACTGCATTCCAGCAATGGTGAAAGCTGCTGTTCACTAAAACGTAAGTGCAATTTGTCATTGTTTTATTGACATCTCTGATTGGTTGGTGATACTAAGCATGCTGCATTGCTTGACCACAAGTTTGTCCTTCGCGTTATCCAAAACAACAGTATTTACATTATTTTCTCTCTCTCTTGATTTATTACAACAATGTTTGCAAGTTGTACCATTGGAAATTTAGTACAGTCAGTCAACAAATTTGGAGTTTGGTGCATCGCACAAATCGAAGAAGTCGCCCAAACATACACTTGTGTGTCGTTTCCAGACGAATGGCCACGCAAGTTTGACTGCAAGATCGTCGATCGTGGGCAGATCATGCAGGGCCCAAACATCACTTTTACCAAGAGATCGGAAGGGTGGACACATCCAACCACTAAAGGTAATTAAAAAGTAACTTTTATTTCACGTTTTGTGGAAGAGTTTTGGACGCGAATGACCAACTTTTTCAATATTAATGTTGCGAGGGAACAACAAAACTTGAATATATTAACGACCCCTCTAAGAGGGGTTTTTCCAGAACCAGATATAACTGTGCTGAAGATGTAATGAGATGTGTTCACCCACCCCTCCAATAAACCTAAACCTAGCTCCAACCTTGTCTCTAGTCCCATTCTAAGGGAGGCATGGGTGGACACTTCCCAGAGACCTGGATTGAACTGAAATGAAACCCTAGGAACCTACAGTATATTATAATCATACCCTAAGTAGTAGTGCAAATTTTTCCTACTCCAACAATAATTACCTCTTTTATTGCAGCAAAAACTTGAAAAATTTACTTGTTAGAAGAGCTCCTCTTCCAAACCTACACTAGGAACTTTCAGATCATGAAGTGTTCTTGTAAATACTGTGCAAAACTCATTGGTTTATTGAATCTAAAAGATATTATTTTTTACAGGATGTACATAGGTTCATGCAAAGTTACAGTAATTACTGATTTTGACTCCACAACACTTCAAACATCAATATTCAAAGTGGTACAAAGGAAAGCAATTTGCATCTGCACAAGCACACATAACCAAACTAGTTTTTGTTGCTGCATGAAAATAAAGTGTTTCAAGTCTTCAACTGTTTTAAAAAGCAAAACACTGTATATAGTACAGTTTAGTTAAATCAAAAAACCTACACAATAAGAATTCTTACCTCTATCAAAAGCCTCAATCCATTAAAATAGGACCTTTCTGAAGAAAGAATTTCCTATTCAAAAAAATGAACCAATCGATATATTTCAGCACCTTACTATAAGGCCTGTTATCCCATTTCATATAAACTATGGTTCAACATGTTTATATAAAATTATTACATACATTCAAGATAAACTCAAAACGTGACATTACTGATAACCAGACAGTATTTAGTTGCACAGTATACAAGTCAAGAACAGTAAATGAAAGTTAATACCTCAGCAGCTCTTGTCCTGGCATTCATTTCTTTTTCTGTAACATTTTACAAATAAATTGAGTCAGAACCACCATTATGGTACAAATTAATCTTTACACTTATGGTGTCAATATTTCTGCCAAGACCTACAGATAAAGTTCTGCAGCTTTTGTGCTATGCAGAAATCAGGAGAAATTTCCGAAAATCTACAGAACTTGCTTACACAGGCTGATTTCTCCAAATTGCATATCTGTGAAGAAACAGGTTTCAACACTAAATGTGAGCTACATGTAAATGCAAAGAGAGCAAAACTAAAATTGTAGACAAGTACCTTGCCGTTCCCTTATTTTGCTGTCCTTCTCTGGCAAGTCTGGAGGTTCATCGTCAGACTCAATAGAATCTTCTAACTCATCCTGATCATCTCCCAGCCAGCTGGAACCATTAGATCCATTAGATGTTCTTCCAAAGTTCCAGTTTTCATAATTCTTTTCCTCAAAATTTTTGTTATCATCCAGATCTATTAACAATCCAGTTTTAACTTCTCTTTTTGTTGGCTTTTCTTCAACTGGTTGTGCTCTCTCCAGGAGAATTATACTTTGCCTGGGAAAAGGAAAACAGTATACAAAATCTTGTATCGTTATTGCCAGGACTAGCAAATTCTGTTGGGGTCTAGTAGTTTTTAAGGGAGTTAAGCCCCTGAGCTGGCTAATATGTTGGAAGTCATTTACAGTGATTAACTGGAGCTAGTAGTTGAGTCTTAGTTTGTACCTTTAAATCTGTGACTTTACAGCCCAGGGCTAGGTCATTTTCAAAAAATTGCTACAACCCTGAATGTTCATTTATTTTTAGAGCAGAAAAAGAACCATTTTATTTTTAATATAATAATGACTGTTTGCTATTTAAGTCTAGATAGAGAGTTTTTTTTAACACTTGAACTCAAAGATTACCAACATTGTGTTTATTCTAAATATATGGTTTTAATTATGCAGTATTATTAATATCCAAATTTACCATCAACTCACCTTTGTCCAACATTTTCATCCTTGATGAGATAATTCAGTGGAAAACACCCAACCTATTAAAACACAGTTTGAAGTCAAACAAATATTATTATCACTAAATAAACCCTTGTTCTATAAGAAAAAACTTGCAAAAACCGGAATGCTACTCTCAAACTCGAACCAGATTTTGAGAACCTCACAAATGGCATAGCATCTCCATTCATTTTACCAGATTAACAATGCACATGTGAAACATAGTTTATGGTGTTTAATGTTACCTTATAATCGCGACATCGAATTCCTCGACACCAGCCATCTTGATAGCTCTTTACCACAAGCACACTGTCACCCTACATTGTAAACCACATAACACTATTATCAGATATAAACCTACCAGCCAGAGAGTGGATGACTAGTTATCATAACTATAGTGTCTCTGAGATGTGTGGGTTCAAACCTCAGTTTAAGCAACAGGTTGATGCAATTCTAAAGTGATGAAAAATAATGTGAAATTTGTAGTCAGGTTATTTTACAATTGGTAGTTCCTGTGATTGTGTTGAAAAAGTATGCAAAAAAAAAGGAGAGAGGAGAGGGAAGTGGGTTGAAAGGGAGCGAGGAAAGGGGATAATGACTAGGAGCAGCAGGGGTGGGGAAAAGGGTTGTTTTCCTGTAAATAATATTAACACTACATGTATAACTAATTATTAACTTGTTTAAATATTGACTTAAACTAGGTTTCTCAGCATTTTACCTAGGCTGACTGATAATAACCATTGTCCTTAACTGCAGGTTGAGCTCAGATAAATTTTACCTAAAAACTGGTTTAACCTGCAACATGGTGGAATGTTTGCAAAAGATTTAAAAGAAAACTACTGAAATGAGCATTCATTGACCATTTTATAGGATTTTGGGCCCCCTCTTTCTAAAGTTTTATAAATTACAGCCTACTATTATAGCCAGAAATTTTTGAAAGGGGTGGCCCAGAAGGCTTCTGGGCCTCCCCTTTCAAAAATTTCTGGATCCGCCCTGTT
>JAOBRG010390613.1:0-10622 GCA_027574985.1 Umimayanthus nakama | reverse complement strand
GTAATGTTGTGTTTAACGTGTAAATAGTGTACAAACGTGTATATTTTTACAGTCGTAAAAAAACTTTAAAAAGAAGCAACCGTTTGTAGCTTCACTCTAGCTGGTAGACCAGAAAGCGTAACGTTTCCTCAAAGGAATTTTTTTATAAGGTTTCAGGTTTTAGATAATGTGGAAAGATCACGTCATGCTTTTGTTTTATAAAAATAATTTTAAAAGAACAATCTAAGTTTGCTCCAAAATTTTAAGAACAAGCTAAGAACAATCAAGGCTTAGCTTCAGATGAAAATGTAACTGAATAACACCAGACATCACGTCATTACTTATGGCGTTTCATTGTAGGACTTTATGCAGTTAGAAACACTTACTAAGCAAAGAGGAAAATGAAAACTGTGCCGTATGTGTTTCATGCAGTGCCAAAGTGTAGATACGCGTGTTTACACGTCAAGTATTTGTGGTAACAACTGACTTGATGGGAAAACGAGCAATCTAAGAACATTGAGGCTCAAATTATATAAAAATTTAAGAACGAGGTTCGACTAAAAATTACTGGTTCTTATGAATAAAGCGTGTATACTCATACTAACCTAGGATAGCCAAACTGGAAATTTCCAATGTAGTGGATTTATCGTTTTATCTTATCAGGCAAACAGCACGTTGTTTGACATTCTTAACCTTTTCATAAATCCTCCTTTATATATTATAAGACTGAAGACCAATAGAAGATGTCACCTTCAGTAGCAACAGGAAAGATCCCAAGACGGCCTTTTAAACAAAAATCTTCAAAACACTCCAAAGAAAGTTTGACTGCTAATGATTTAATTTCCGTCCATATTGACATTGGATCCGGTGATTAAACAGCATTTTGTCTTTATGCATGAAATTCGTTCAACTCTATTTATTACTTTCCGCATTGTTAGTATATTTTGCTCGAGAGTTTAGAGGATTATTTTATCTGATTGATAACTAATCACCAAATTTAACAACACGTTACCAGATTATTGTTCAATCATTTGATAGTTTTATGTTGATGTTTACTGTTCTGGTGGCCTCATGCACACGTTTCACTTGTGGGCAGGATACTCAGAATCAGCTTGCATTCCAGAACAGTTACACCCGGATTTATATATCTGTAAATACTGGATGTCGATACTTATACCTCTAAGCAGCAATCTAGAATACTCATGACATTGTTGACTGTTTTTTTAAAAAATACTTTCAAGTGAAGGAACAACAGTTATTTGTAACTGAAGATGACATTGTCAAACAGCTCCAGTAACAGTAACAGTAATTTATTCACATTTCACAGTTTGATTTAAGTTACAAGTGAATTACTACAAATAGCTACATTTTAACTTATATGGAAAAAAGAGAGAAAAAAAACTAAATATAGTGTTTTGCTTGGAAATGCCTAGTATCTAAGGTAACCATAGGTTTTCTAGTTAGACACAAACTGTAAACAGGGTAAACAAGCCTGCTAAGAGAATGCAATATGGAAACCATAACACTATTCCTTCCCTTTTCTGTAAAGAAAATTTTTATAGTCTTCTCGTAAGAAAATTTTTTAACTGAATACAAGTGCCATAACACAACACTACAAACTACCACATTTAAACCTCTATACAGTGGAACCGGGGTTTTACGATCATATCTATAAGATATTCCAGGCCGGTATAACCAGAGCCCCATTTCAACCATCTTAGCTGAGCTGAGTATCTCCGTGTAAATATCGTTGAAATAACGATCAACAGTATTTTTTCCCAGTTGCAAAAAAAAAAAAGTGCGAGTCAGAACCCCGGTATAACGATATTCCCGGTTTAACGATATAGTTTTACTGCTCCCTTGGCATATCGTTACACCGGGGTTCCACTGTACATACATGAATGCATGCTTATTTAAACAAGTTACCATCTTAATTTCCCATGACCAGCTTCTACCTGGCCTTGTAGTTTGGTTGGTAGAGCAGCGGTGATCCGCTCCGAAGGTAGAATGTTCGAGTTCAACCGGGCTCAGAGATTTTTTCAGCTTGCTTACTTCTAATTCTCCATTTATGTCAAAAACTCCATACTCCGTTTGCAGATGCTTCGAAATAGGCCCTTTGCAAGCAGCTAAAGGTCGCATGGTACAATATACGCCAAACTGGAAGGCAAAAGAATGTGTTAGACTCCAAAACATAACACAATTAACTAGAAAAGTGTAATTTTTCTTTGTTTACATTTCCAAGTGGAGTCTTGTCACATGTTTTTGTTCCCCAATTTGTTGGAATTTGTACCATGTGAACTTTAGCTGCAAAGAGACTATTGGAGGGAAAATACTGGACGCGCGTTTCTATTTCACCGCTTTGTTTGTTCGGAGGAACTTTTAAGAACTTTATTAAGTCAAAGAATAACGAACTTGTCAAATCTCTACATCGACAGGAGGACTCCGAGATATTTCGCTGTCAGTTGCCCTGCATATGAGTATTCTCAGAATACTTCGAGATTACTTCTTGCGACGGACCTAAGAAATCTCAGGTCAGTGGACAGTAGTTTTTGGTGGGTTGGCTACTGTATACAGTAGAACAACGGTTCAGCGATCTTCGGTTTAACGGTATTCCTGGTATAACGATCAACAATCTTTTCTCCACTCAGCTACAGTAAAATGCGTGAGACTAAATCCCGGTATAACGATGTTCCGTGTTATAAAACAATATAGTTTTACTGCTCCTTTGCCATATCGTTAAACCGGGGCTCCACTAGTTAGGGAGTGAAACACGATTTTAGGGTGATTGCACGCTCCTTAAGGATGGATTACCAATTGAAATTTAAGGCAGTGCGTTAATAGTGTAGCCAGCACGCAGCATAAACAAGACAAAAATGACCACAACTAGTCTCAAAATGCTCAAAGTTTAATTCCACTGTCAGCCTGAGATTTCAAAGAAAATTCTGAAGTTTCTTGGCAACACTACAGATGTAGGAGCATCGAAGAATAAAATGCAGTTTGATTAGAAACAAGTAATTTAACAAACTGGTCGGTTGCTACTGTTTGCCACGAGACATGTCAGGCAGTACCAGTGTATATGAGTCCGATACCAATGAGACTTCATTTAATAGACTCTCATACAAAATATTCACAGCTGTGATAAAGTAAAGTTTGTTGGAAGAATGGGTGGGTGGGGGGTTGTGGGGTGTTGCAATTCTTTCTTTTATGTCGATTTAAGGAGGGGTGTAATAACTAATTGACCGATATAATTCAAATGGAACGTGTGTGAGTTGGGGGAGGGGGTGTACTCGCACTGGTCTCACTGAAGTAGCCAGTCCTATCGATTAATACTGCACAACCACTCCCTCGCAAGGTCACTCTCGGGAGTATTAGTACGCCAGGATCACATGTACCTGTTTAGGCCATTCGAGTGAGTGAGCACATGTACTCATACTCTGGATTAGCTCAAGTGTTCTCAGTACAAATAGGGTAACGGTATATATAGTTTTGGACGTACGACAGAAGCGCTTGATTCGCTTAAGTTTAGTTATTTTTAATAAGCTAATCGTTTCATTAAACGGGTGAGCGATACCAAACAAAAAATTTGACAGAGGAGGAAACTATTACCAAACACATGTGTTATATATGATATTCATCACATGAATGCGATCACACCTTATGATTCCGCGCATTACAAACATTGGTTGCTTATGACTTACGAAAAATTAGCAATTATTGGACTTGGGCCGTGGTTGACAAACATATCATGATTTGTCGGTGGCGAAGAGTGGAGTGTAACTGATCTGCAAAACACTGACAAGTCACGAAATTCTGTGATATGCGAGACGTCCGATAATTTTTTTTTCACCAATTTGTTCAATATTGCAACAGCTACTGAGTACTTGAAACTTGCTATGAATTGAAAAGAAATCTTAACGAGCACCGACTATGTTGCACGATGTCGCGGAATTTTTTTAAATGAACAGATACATGTATGCATGGCAAAATGACTTGGGTTTGTCTCTTCTAGGTTTTGTAGTTGGCAAACCCTAAAAATTTCAGACATTGAGATCCCCTCAGCAACAGCATCGATGGCGTTCTCCAAAGTCCTTGAAAGCTGAGACATCGCTGAGCTGAGCGTAGAGTTCCTAGCGACAGACTTTTATAGTAAATACTAACACGAAGAGTATACTTTTTGCCGCTGCACTCCGAAAATCGTATTAACTTGTGTTCTGCTGGTCTGTAAGACCTCACCCGTACACGGATTTTAGGATTTATTTATGGATTCACTGTTAAATTTCAACTTTAGCAGCTGCAAATATTGCCTATCTCCAGGCCTCATTTCTCAACGGGACCGTCGAACCCATGACCTCTAAGATGCCGTGGCAGATGATCTCATCGCTGAGCTATGCCTATTAAGTAATGGTAGGCAGACAAGTTGTGAATTCTAGTTATATACCAGTGTTATATTGAAAGTGTGACTGAGGGGGAAGAAATAAATCATAGATGAACTCCAGTGAAGGATATATATGTTAGATGATTTTCGCATTTTAGGTCGGCAACTTTAAGTCGTTGCAAAAACTGCCTGGAAAAATATTCAAGCCTCACTTGGATTCGGGATTAATTCGGTTAACGGATACAAAGACGGGGAGTACTCCTTTTTGAATAAAAGTTATTTTCTTGAGCAAAATGTAAAACAAACTATTGGTATAGCTCGCTTTTTCGGCACAGGATTATGTTTTCATAAAAATGTTCCATACAAAACAATGCGCGCTTCTCGCAGTGGCGTTCTTTATATCACTCTAGCAAACTACTTTCCACTATCCCTGTCTCTGGCCCAGAACTTACCAGTAGTGTACTACCTGTAAAAGCTTTAAGTAAGGGGCTTATCATTTTTCGGGGATGGGGGGACTTATAAAAGAATGAGGGCTTATTTTAAACTTACTGGAAAAATCAACCAGCTTTTCAATGAAAACGAAGCCACTCCGCATCTGTTTTGCCATGCATGTTTTTAACTACAAAGTCCTTTTATCGGTGAAGGAGGGGGCGTAATATGGGGATTGCGTATTCGAAACTTGACGGAGAGCCAGTTTAGTAGAAATTTGAGGTTCTAGAGGAAAGACTATTAAAGAGGGCTTTATACAATAAAGTCTCCCTTTCGACCGCTGGTCACGAAGGTCATGCACTGCAGTCGACTGTCACAGTTTCCCTAGGCTAGGCTGGGCACGTTCTTATGCAGCGTCCCTTAAGTTATTCATTTTTTTTGCAGTCTTACTGGAGACAATTCGTTTTTTATTCCAGAAAATCCCTTTTCCGCCTTTAGAACCGTAGGGAACCGTGGGGATCCGCATAACAAAGAAATTTGGCAGTGATGGCCCAGCCAACGAAGCTGTTTATGTTTGACCCTACATTTGGAAAGCGGTTGTCCTTGTGCCTTGCTCACATAGATAATTATTACTCACATCGTCGCTCCTGACATATCGAGCATAACTCTGAAACAATGTTGTATACGCTTTTTTTACTTGTACAAGAATGCTTTTTATAAGCAAAATGCCCAAAGTTTATTTCTGAAAGTGCCTTTATAAGATAAGAAACTTTATTACCTCCGTGGATAGACCTTGCTAAATGAGGAACAGCGGAGAAAATTTTTTGTCAAAACTTTTTATGGTTCTCGAAATATTAAAAGTTAATGTTTTCAACTGATGACGCCTCAAGTGTGACAAGCAAATTTGCATTTTTTTAAATCTGCTGTCGATCCATAACCTTTAGATGAATTGTAGCCAAACTTGGACTGATGATGTGTTTCGAGGTTTTCTTCCGAAAAGTATCAATTTTAATCGTCATGGCAACAAACTCGGTTTCAGACCCCAAATCGTTAAAAAACTCTTTCCGCTATTTCAAAACCTTTCATGAAGGCAAATTTATAAAACCAAATCTTTGTTTTTTTCTTTTACACGGTAAGAAAAAAAAGAAACTATGTAGAAAAGTTTTGCTAAGTCAGTTTTGCCGGAGCCTGGAACCTATCTTGTTGCCATGACAGCAAAAATTAGTAACTATTTTGAAGAAAAAAAATTTAAATTCATCATCAGGACAAGTTGAGTTTTATATACTTTCAAGGGTTATGGATTCGTGGCAGATTTCAAAAATGCAAATTCGCCTGTCACAATTATGGCGTCATCAGTTGAAAACATTAAATGTTCATACCTGGAGAACCATAAAAAAGTTTTGACAAAATTTTTACACCGCTATTTTTCATTTAGCAAAGTCTATCCACTGAGGTAATAAAGTTTTTCGATTAGAAGGTAGTAACAATAATTTTAAAGATAAGTTATTTTGCCGAAATGCTTTTTAATGTGTTATAAAAAACTGTTAACTTTAAAAACCTGAGGCTCGGTTTCCATCATTTTTTGACAAACTGTCAACCTGCAGTTCTTCTTAGAAAGAATAGTTTGAAGCATTTAACCCTTAATCTGCAAAGAATTAAACAAAGAACAAAAACCCTTTGGACAAAGCCATATGTTTTTTTTATAACTATAGCTATAGGACCTTTCCACAAAATGAAAGTACATTTTGAGAACTCACGAAAAATCAAAGAATATTTAGCCGAATTGTGCTTTATGGTGCAGCGAGTCTAGCACCGCGTTGCCATTAGTCACCAAAAAGAGGTTCTCAACGCTAAAAAGGGACGCACTTTAATAGGGTGTCTTTTTTTAAAATTTTACTGCACAGTTTACAACTATATAAATACATGTCATATCGAACTTTTAAAAGCTAAACTCCTACAATTGTACAAATAACACGATTGACAACTAACAATTAAAGGATCTCTCGGAGTCAAACACCAAGACGAAAAATGCGAGCGCTCTCTGAAATGAAGGAGGGCGTTTAAAGGTTGATATCGCAGTCAAAACAACCAAGTTTCAGATGTTTATTTGGGTTTTTAATTTTTAAATGAGCGCCAAAACTAACAGGAAAACAATAAAAACAAAGCACTATTTCTTACTTAAGAAGAAGTAATATTTGCTATGTATAAAATAGTATACATATTTCTTAAAGGTAAAGTGGACCTTTAAACGTATAACCATCGCCTATTAAACTGAATGTCTCTATTTCAATTTCCTGGTTGTCTACGCTTCCCATGACCTTCGGCTGGGCTCGGTAAAATGGAATGAAACAATTTCCGAGCTTTTCCGTTTGGTCGCAGCAGGATTTGGTTGGGCGGAGAAACTCAACTCATATCAAATTGTCCCACGTCGTGAGTGATGAGTGATACCCAGTCAAGCCCAGAATCCTTCAATCTGGTCGCGTTTCGGCGTCAAATGAGCTCGAGCAGATTAAAGCCGAGCATTTATAGGGTTCCAGTTGAGTCGAAAGGTTTCCACTGCATTCAGAATGGCGCCATTTACGTGGTTTTTGTCTGGTGTGCTGGTTTTAATAACAATGAATTCCAATTCTGCAGAAGGTAAGAGTTACAAGCTCTGTGTCAGTGTTAGGAACTAAATCTTGCTGTGATCATTGTACAAACTGTGCAGAGACAAACACAAAGGGAATGCAACTCACACAATTCGCTAACCTTCGCTTTTTTATAACAAGCTGGAAATTTGATTGGAAAACGATTACAGCAATACTCAAGCACTTTTGTTGTCTCAAACTCTAAGAGCACAATTCCTCCATTTTGGTCTGTCAATTCGTGATTACCCTATCTTATTTGTTATCTCCAATCCGGTCCAATTATGTCATTGGAAATAAGAGTTATATTTTGAATTCCTTGATGTCTATAAAGTATTGGAACGACCACTTAATAATAAACCATTTGCATTGACAAATTTACAGATTTACTACAAAGAAAACATGAATAATTCGATTCAAGTTGCTTGCGTTGCGTTAAATGCTGCGCACATTCTCGCAGCAGTACACAGCAGTTCATTTGTGGCATAATTGATAAAGAATCTTGCTGAGAGTACAAAAACAATTACAGCTGCTTCCTTTTAGAGTAAGGTAACGGAGTCTTCACCTTTTAAACATCACATACGTCTTGTTTTGACTGAACTTTTTCACCAGCTTTATTTTTTTCATTAATTTACTCCAGATGCCGTATGATAAATCATCACATCTCCTTAGTAAAGATTGAGCACCCAAAATCTATGACGGTTTTGTCTGCAACAGCGAAACACCAATGTTAATACACCGCCAGCTTAGTTTCATCTGAGCTCCACATTCAATCACTTCAATGGTTTGTTTGAAAACGTTTGAGCTACAAAATCAGTCTCGTGTGAGTTTCAGTTATGTTTTAATTCGTAATTATTTTAATTGCTACGAGTTCAGATCGACAATTTTACGCTATCGTCAAAAGCAAGTAGACACATGACGTTATCCGTAATGTAAGAGGCAGATCGCAAACTGAGGGTAATAACTTCGAAACGTTTAAAAACTTAATTGAAAAACGTTAAAACCTCTTCTTCATCTGTGTAGAAACCCTACTAATAAATTTAAGAAATTGCTTTCGACATTTTCATGCTTAATGCAAACCTAAATGCTTTCACTTGAGTTTTCTGTGAAAATAAAACGAATATTGAGGTGGGTATGGAATTTAGTTGTGGGTAAAATAGATTATCAGCAAAGGGTCAGATGGCGGCTTCAAGATAAACACCTTACTTTGAAATTTCCTGACTGCAGGAATCTTCTGTGATATGTCGGCACGAGGCAAGGTCGAGCAATTAGTCAAGTCATAAAGCACTCGAGATTGCTTTAGCTGTTAAAATGTGTTCCGAAAATCAAACTTTGATGGTAAACTGCAATCGTACCTGACTGATAATGTACAAACGTGTTTTCGATTCTCTTACAACAGTTTATACAACTCAACGTGTTGAGACGCTGTTAATATGGCCACCTTGGGGCGAAATTATCGCATATCTTGGACGTGCTTAACAATTTAAACTGTCTAATGATACTTCGCAGAAATAAAGAGTTGTGTAGACAGACTGGTGACAATAGTTGCACAAACCAGAGCTGACACGAGGTCGCACCCACAAAAGCTCGGTGACTATTAATGGATTTCCCGTAAATAAAGCAATGCTCGTTTATGGTGGATAATACTGTGCTGGGTTTGAATGTATCAACGAAATAGTTTTTGGCAAGCTCGATTTTCAGTATTATTAATAGTCCTACACCTAGTGTAAGATTGCCAAAAATTATCGAAGAAGAGACCTTAACTTTCTTTGTCTGTTGATTGTAGAGTAGAATTTCTCAACTTTGAATTTGATTAGGCAATAGGAAAAGATGAGGCTCTTTTAGTAAATGTAGCTTTAAAACGGAACAAAGATAAAGATACTACTATAGCAATACCAATGCTACTACCGTATTACAACTCCTAATAACAATGACAATAACAATATAATAATTATAGTTAAATGGTTTTACTCATTTACTTTTAGTAAGCAAAAGGCTAAAGTTTACTGTCTTCAAATATAGATTTTTAAAGGCCAGAGTCTGTATTGATAAAAATCCCTACTGAACAAGCGTTATGTTTTATGTAAACTACTTAAACAACTTTTTTCTTCTGATATTGATAAACATTTTGTATTGATGATTTGGATTTGATACAAAAACGCGACTTCTGCGTACAGGAAGAAGGTCGTAACTTTGTGAAGTGGATTTTGTAGAAGTATCCGCACATCTTCAGATCTCTCTCTTTATTCGGTAATCTGCTCGGTTTGTGTTGTGAACTGGGCATAAAAAGCCTAGGGGCTCTTCTCTGAAGCCTGTCTTAAAAATATGTACCAAAATTTGTTATGATAGATAGAGTTGGTTATAACGGGAGTTTAAATTTCCATTTAGATTCCCTGAAGCACCGAATAAAGACGACTGTGACGTTTGTGGGTTTTTTAAATTATTTTTACATTTTGTTTTTATTTCTAAGACAGGTTGCTGCTTCTTGATTGTAGTTTTCTGGAAACAATAAGTACATCAATTTTAACAATAGCAGTAACAAAACTACAACAAAACTATTTCAGTAAGCGAAGTTATTTTTTGACAATGGTTACCATAACAACAAGGTTAATTGTAGTATATTATGACGTTCGATTGGTCGTAAGTAAGAATTTAATACCACTTTAAAAGATTTAGATTTTTCTCAAAAGACGTTGAAAATGAATTTTTCTCTAGCCCGAAAACAAATATTAATTTCAAACGAAAACGCAGTAAGGTACTAAAACGATAGAACTCTAAAAAGGCAAACAAACTTTTAAACGACCCACTTTCAGTAAAAGTTACGATAAAGATTTCAATAACACCAGACAACAACACGTGGTAATCTCTATTTGAGTGAGGTAAGTAGCTAACTAAACAGAATCCGATCCATTTAGATAATAACGCCAATACAAACATTGTGCTATGTTGATATGATGAAGTCTCACGTGGCGAAAATGATTCAAAATAGTTGGTTCCCATTGTCTAGACTGCACGGATTAGAGTTTATACTCCAGATTGAAAAACCTAACTAACCTCAAAATAGGAAATATTGCGAAGATCTCGTGGTCCTGAATGTGGCACCTCCTTGTAGTTGTTCCGTTTTTCCGTAAGGCTTAACTCTACGAACACGCTTTCTTTGTTTTTTCTTTTTTTTTGTTAAGGTTTGCGTCCTTTAACGATAGGGTTTGGGTTAC
>JAOBRG010390580.1:0-10624 GCA_027574985.1 Umimayanthus nakama | reverse complement strand
GGGGGGGGGCATTGGCACCCTTGGATTTGACTCTTACATTATTAGCATATTTCATTTGTTCAAATTTCAGTAACTATCTGTCACACACCTCCCATTCGCTCCCCAACAAAATACCCATTCCTAAACGGAGTTTTGACACTATATGCCTTTTTTTCCACATTTTACCTCTTATACATCATTACATGAGAGCCTTTGGCCTACGGCTATTCCTACTTTCAAAGCCGTGGCACATCTTTTACTTTTCGACATCTGACATGTTTTTCAGCTCGGGAGATGTCAATTTCCCCCCTCCTTCAGTCTCTGACATGTTTCAAAAACGTAAAAATTTACCAAAATGTTTCAGTAATTAACATAGATCCTTACCTTACGACGCCAGCTTATATTCTTTGGATCCAGAAAGTATTTTCGCAAACAATCAAATTTATAATGCCTTTTCTTTCCCGCGCTCGAAGATATTTCAAATCACACATGGCGCGCGATGGCTCAGGTGCCTGGCCTTATTGTTGTGCAGTCGCGAGACCGCACGGACCTCTGGGTAACAGCTGATATTCCATTTCTTTGGCGTGGTTCTGCTTCCCACTGAGAAACGAGAAAACTCTTTGTATTTCTATCGAATAATACCGAATCTAACCTTGATCGATTGCTTCTTCGTGTCTGAAGCTTGTACTTGTTAATTGTTAGCGATATTTTGGGGTTTCTCGCGGCGATTGTGAAGCGTTCTTTGGTGATCGTGTCCTGTCGGGAGGGAAAGGCGACGAGTCATGGCGGAAAGTAGCGAGGTGGGTACAATAAAACTATCAGCGGTTTTTGTTTCATGTTTTAAACATAAGACAGAGTCATACCAGCAATACAAGAGCTTAAAATTGTACTTCTATGCGAAGAGAGTATCTGAAAGATCATTCGAAATCTCTCTTAGAACGCTTTTTTGATCAAATGAATTCAAAATTTAACGAATTCCAGTTATCATTTATCACTCTTAATGTGTCGATCGAGCGGCGCCGGTGACAAGGACGCTTTTAGAAATTTTAGTCGCCACATATTGTTTTTTCAATGATGTATCGGTTATCGTGAAATCAATAGGTGAAAGCGCTTTTGAGTTCTATATCATCGGGTGAAAGCGGGTTGCTTTTGATCTATTCATTTTATTGCAATATGGTATACAGTTTTTGTGTAGATAATAATAATTTCAATCTTGAAAACCAATTGTATTTAAAAAAAATCTTTGTTAATGGGGAGTTTTCCTGAAGTCGCTCCTGATCGAATGGATAAAGCGCCTTAAATTATGTATCAGAACACAAGAGAAATTTCTCCCAGCTTGCAAGTTGCAGTAATACTTTTTTTTTGTTAAAAGCAACAACATTTTTTTATTTAATTTGTGTAAATGCGCCTTTGTTTTGGGGGGAGGATGGGGGGAGATGGGAGGAAGGTTAATTTGACTTAAGTTTTGGCACCGTGGTGGCAAAGTTACCAACTGTCTGGAATTCAAATACTGGAGATCTGTTTTCTAGGTAGACTCTACTTGTAAGTAGAGTCTATTTAGAATTAGTAAAAATTGCACTGGTGATTTTCGTCTCGGTGACTTTTCGCCCATATTCACAGAGCCTTAGGTGACTAATTGTTATATAGTGTCATATCTCAACAAAGCTTTGATGAGATATGATACTATCACAAGTTGGAGCTTGTCCAGGTGTGAGGTTGGGAGTTTTGCCAGGTACTTCCGTATATTTGACTATATGGATATATGCCGCTTTACAGGATATGGTTTTCAAGCTTTTTTGTCAAGAACAGAAATAAAAACACAACATTTTAGGTCAGGAACAGTATGTCAAGTTTAAGCGAGTTTGGGATAAAAGGTTTTGCAAAGGCTCAGATCCGAAACAGATGCTATTTTGTCAAACAGCAACATCCAAAACAGAGGATTTTCGTCAAAGCACAATGGCTGATGTATAAACTACATATGTAGATATTCTCAATAAAAAATATATATTTATTTACCACATTTGTCAAGAATAGGGAGTGCTTTTTCTTGCCTTAAGGGAGTGCAACAGGGTAGATTATGGTGGTTATTAGAGGAGTTGGGGAGGATAAAATAGAACACAACAAACACTTCCCCTAAGCGAGCAAGTGCCACTCCTCAGATACGAGTTGGCGTTCATCCATTTAATATTAACTCCAAAAATTAATATTCAACTTATATAAAGTTCATAAAACTAAAAATTCCTTCAAAATTGACCATCCCCCCCTACTTTTCTTTCCTAAATTATCTTCAAAAATTTTCAAAGTATTTGTCAGCCTTTATCAACTATAGTACTTACCGTGTTTCTATGATTTAAATTTTTGGTATTCCTAATTTGGGAGATACTAGCCTTAATAATGTCATTGAGCCTGAAAATTCAACCCTACCTTGCGTCTTCCCCTTGGGAGTGAGAATGGGGTGTCATTTTTACATGTAAGCTTTTTTCAATGGTCAGGAACATAGTATTAAGGCTATTGGGGTCGCTGCAACACACCCCCACCAAAAATTTGGGAATTACCTCTTCCCCTGTGGAGCCTTCATATGAACAAGTGGCAAATGCTTTATGCAAAGCTAATCCTGTTTGCAGAGGGCTCTGATCTCAAATTAAGGTCACAGGTGTCACATGTTTAGAGAACACTTATATTGAAACAATGTGTCAAAGTTTGAATCTTTTCAGTCCTTGGCATGCTGTTTTTGTAGAATATATTGAAACATTTTGTATCAATTTTATGTTCTCAGGCTAAAAAGATAGCAGTGCAGAAAGATTCATCAGGTAACTTTTTATTAAATTTATATTTAAAGACCTCAGTGCAAAAACGGCCTAAGTGACGATTTTGGACCACCCTTCACAAAATCTCAGAATTATCTACCCTATTGCAACGGCCAAAGGATTCATGTTATGTAGACAAAATCTTTTTTTTTGTAATACCAATGAAGTTTCCACCCGAAACAAAACCATATTAGTTAGTTTTCTTTTGACCAGGAAAGAAAAGCTTCCAAAATGCTAAGATATTCATATTAATAATCTCTGCTGGGGGTCAAAAACACTTTCATTCGTACCCTTTGTTGAAACTATACTAGACTTGCAGCAGTAGATTACCTAGACAGGAAAAGGTGAGGTGAAATCCTTTTTCACTCCAAAATGGCAGTTCTGCTACTTTTTCAGACAATCCCAAAACCAACAAACAGAAATGCTCAAAAAGGTGTTGAGTCAACAACTTAAACAAGAAAATAGGCATCTGCTACCTTACTTTGATCACTATTAAATCCCTTGATGAGCTGTGGCTAGTCCATCTTTTTAAAAGCAACAACTTCCTTGCCCAGTTATTTTCATGGCAAATTTCCAAAGCTACAAGAAAACCTATCTACTGTGTACAATTAGCCTAGAATACAGTATAATATATCAATGTTAGCAGGACAAGGTTTAAAAAAAATTGTTATTTTATTTATTCATTTATTTAACATAAAACTAACCTCTGCCCGCCTCGACTAGCTATGCTATAAGCGGGCATGATAAAATTGTAAAAGTTATGTCCTTTGTTAATAAAATGTTGTTGTTGTTGTAAAAAAACATTTTTAAAATTTTCTTTTGTCAGATGAAGATCCTGATGTTCATGTGTGTGGCAGATGCAAAGCAACATTTGTCGACCTCTCTGAGTATGTTCGGCATAAGAGGAACAAGTCCTGTAGGCGTGGCCTGGAAGAGGAGACTTCAAGCCCAGCAAAGGACCTTCCTGTAAAAGAGATTGTGGTGCATGTAGATGAGGAAAAAATACAAGGGATAAAAATTGGCAGTGTCCCTGTCACTGAAATGTTGAAGTCCCCACTCAGCCGAGCCCTCCCTTCAGGGCCCTTGGGCCCTCCAGCAAAGGGAGATACCTCAGCCAGAAGCCAAGAGGTCTCTACTCCACCAATAACAATAGATGTAGGTGGAGACAAAACTGCAACAGAAAATCCCCAACCTTTCACAGGCCTTCTGCAACAGAGACAAACTATAACAAGTGCGCAGATCAAGCCACTTAGTGAAAAAGTACCAAAACAAAAGCAGACTTCAAGCTCAGAGTCAGATGATGAAGAGTATCAGGAAGGGACAGTCGTAATAGAACACCCCCATGTTACTGAACATGGCCCAACTGTTGTCATACTGGACGGGACTGAACTGGAATCAGCTCAGATCGTTCCGTCACAGAAGGTTGAGGTGCAACTCATAGATGACGAGAGGCTGTCCCCAGAATTTGGTGGGCCATCAGTTGAAGTCAGCCGTGATCATGGTTACAGCCGACCCACTTCTCCAGCAGTGACAGGTATGCTACTTGATGCCCTGCATAAATTCACTGTGAGAAAGTTTTTGCATGGCAGATGCAGTGATGGTTCAAGTTGTTTGGTCAAACCGCCCAAAATGAAACAAATGTAAATATTTTGACTGTACTTTTGCTTGTGAAAAATTGAGTTGTTAAACGACAAAAAACAATTACAGATAATTTTAGCATAAGTTTCTTTAGCCCCCCCCCCCCCCCAACTAAATCATGGATCTTCCCCCTTTTTTAACAATAATGTGATCTGTGATAACTCCAATCAAAGTTTCTCCTTGTCAAGGAAAAGCGTATTTTGAGAACAAACTGACAAAAGTAGCTTAGAACTTTGGTCGAAAATCTTCAAAATTGAGAATTTTCCAATTCCCACGTTAAATGAATTGGGATTAAGGATTCGCAACCAAATTTGGGTTGTATCCCACCAGGGTTCAAAATCGCTTTTTCTAAATTTGCTCAAATTTGCCAGCTGTTTTCAAAAACGAAAATACCTAGTTGTTGTTTTGTGGAGATTGACTGAAAACTTTGAACAAAATAGCCTGTAATAGTCAGGGTATTCCAACTGTAGTCTACAGCTGACCCACATTTCTAATCCTGCCAACTTGTAACTTTGTGTAAACGGTTAAAATCTGAGAGTGTTGGTGACACTAAATATCAACAGCTATCATATTACTGTCATTAATTTTTTTCTATTATTTTATTACCATAATCACATGGCAGTTATGTAATAATTAATGTCAGTTAAATCCGATCCACCTAAACTTCAGTACTGACAAGTGCCATTGTTGTCACTGCTTTCAGAACGAGGTCAAATCTGAAGATGTGCTTTGCTGATTGTAATTTTATTACCCTTTCAAATATTCAATGGAAGTAGGTTTTAATTAGAATTTAACTTGTAAATGGAAGACGTTTTGTAGCTGGAAAGTTCTTGCTTTAGCCTTCGTTTGAGTTATAAATAAAAGCTGAGATTACTGCCCAAGCAAAGTCAGAGCTGTCCATAAAATAACATATTTTCTGTAAAACAATTAGACAAAACTTTACAAACCGAACTTTTAAAAACATGTCATCTTGTATTTTTATAAACAATGAAGTGGAGAGGGTAGGTGTATCTCAAAAAGTACTGCAGGGTCTTGGATAGTCCTTAAATTTAAAAATATCCCGTTTCCAAAAGGACTTGAAAATTGAACACCTGAAATCACTTTGTTGAGTTTTGATCTTAATCGAGAAACATGAAACCCCGCAAGTTTAGACAGAATACACAAGCTCGACCTTCAAAGCAAATTTTTTTCTTGGAAGATTTGTGATTAGCTGTACGTTTTTTACCATTCAACAATCAGATCATTTTGCCGTTGTGTTTTGCCTTGTGTTGCGTATGAGTGGCGCGTGTGTGCTGTGTGGGTTCTTTGTTATTGTTCTTTTTTTCATTTGAATTTGATAATGATCCAAAAATATACGTTTAAAAATAGCAGTTTGTTTATAAAACAGTACAAAGAATATGTTCTGAAAGATTTGCAGGATATTTATTCACGCTTCTTGACACTATATGTAACTTGCTCAGTGGAACCTCGATTTAACGAACTACCACAGGACCAAGTTAATGCAGTCGCTATATTGAGGGTTCACTTAATCAAAAGACTCAATATACCAAATTTGCATGAAAATAATTAAAATGTTGGTTATAGTCTATGCTTGATGTTTGTGGCCTTACATAATGAGTGAAAACTTCAAGTTTAAGTTGCTGCACGACGTCCTTGAATCTGCTGGAAAATGTCCTTGAAAGTTCCTTGAATTTCTTGTTGACTTTAGAACGGGAACCCGAAGCCTGCTACTGGAAGTGGTAATTGTTAGATATATTTGTATGGTTTTTCTGCGCTTGTGTAACTTGTACCTCGATCTTCTACAGGGGAAAAGATCCTGCCGCCTAAAAAACGAAAAAGAAAAAACTCTACTCCCAAGACAACACGAAAGCGAAAGAGCTCGGCAACCAACAGTAACGACAAGCCAGCGTCCAAAGTGCCGGTCGTTGAAGTTCAGGCCCAACCGCAGGTAGAACACGACTCCATCCTCGTCCACATCCCGGAAACACAGCTTGTGCATATAACATCGACAGGTAGCTCCACGACTACTTCTTCAACATCTGCCGCCCGCAAGCAGGTGCCAGCCACGAGTGTTTTTGTGCCCATATATGTTAGCAACGCTCCCAAGACCTACCGCTGTTATAAATGCCCTGCAGTGTTTAACAGCACGGAGGAGCGGCAGGAACACAGCAAACTGCACAAGCCAGTGTTCAAATGTAATGAATGTACGAGGCGATTTTACACTTCGGAGGCGCTCGAGTCTCATCGCAGCACAGATACCCACCAGTACCCTTGCGACCAGTGCGACAAGGTACTTCCATCGACAGCCAAACTGGCGCGGCACAAAGTGGTTCATGTCACAGAGAAGAACTTTATGTGTGATATATGTCAGAAAACCTACAGGACTGAACAAAACCTCCGGTCGCACAAGTACACGGTACACGCTGCTGAGAAGAAACACAAATGCTCGTATTGTGGCAAGGCGTTCGCCCGCAAGGATAAACTGACACGACACGAGTATATTCACACTCCAAACAGACCGAACTTTGTGTGCCCTTTCAGGGCGCATACCGGGTGTACGAGAACATTCTACCGGGAGGACAAGCTGAAGAGGCACCTCTTTACACACTCCAAGGAGAAGCCCTATAAGTGTGAACAGTGTGGTAGGGGGTTCGCTCGGCGAGACAATCTACGGGACCATATGAGGACCCATACTGGCGTCTACACACATATGTGTCATCTTTGCAACAAAGGTTTCCTAGCGCCTAACAAGCTGAAAAAGCACTTGCAATCAACCCACGGAATGCTAGTTGAGGAAGAGAGCACAACGCCTGTCATTCCCACTATGGTGAAGTCACTGGCAGACTCGCAACAACCCGAGACGACGTCACGGTCACATGGACCGGCAGAAGCAGTAGTAGAGACAGTGGAAGCAAGAAAACCGGAGTCGCAGACAGAGAATGAGTTAGCATTGTCAGCTGTACCGGCAGAAGGGAAGGACACGGCAGCAGAAGTATCTCCAACTGTTGACCATCAAGAGCACGAACAAGACAAAGTTGATGTCGATGAGGAAAATCAAGAACAAGGGCAAGAACGGAATCGGTCATCAAGCAGTGAGGCCAACAAAAGCTCGAACAGCGGCAGCGAATCAGAAAGTGAAGTAGAAACTGACACGGTGAGTCTCAATGTACATGTACGGGATCCCGAGTCTGAACCCTTCATACCGCCAACTGCTGCAGCACGCAGGGAGCCCAGCCTTCCTAGTCTCGACAGGTCCCTACCTCTACCGCCTCCTCTGCTCCCTTCCTCGAGGTTTCAAGAGCAGCACACGCCAGAACTTCTGTCCATACCCAATGAACTGCTCAACATGGTGCGCGGCTTCAACTCATAGAACTGAACTGTTGGCTATACAAACCCATGTGCTATTTAGGTGTCTTTACGCTATATCAGATAGCTGTCGTGCCATCACGAAAACCAAAGCTGATAGGCCTTCTGTTTACACTTGGAATGGTCCATCGGCGCATTTTTCATGACGTTTCGACCGTTAGACAAAATGCTTTGAAAGCGATCGTGGTGATTTTATATCGGATAGATTTCATTTCATTGTACACTTGCGTGATGAAACGACTTGTCGGCACGAAATCGAATGTGGTATAGTGTAAAATGAGTTCAAATTGTTGGTGACAAAACATAACATTCGTCAAATACCCGGGATTGTTATTTTATGCTGCAGCAAGTCGTTTTGTTTGGTGCTTCAAACAATTTGTTGCGGATTTTGGAGTTGATAAAAACCTAAATTATCAAAAATGTCTGTAGTTGTTTTTAGAGCGTTCGTCTATTCATTGGATCCTATCAATCCGGCGACAAAGACAAGTTTTCACCATTCTGCTTAGTTTTGTTTAAGTTTTTTGTTAGACAAAACGTGCATCAGGTGTTTACAATGACTATAAACAAGCAAAACTTCGTCGTTATGTGGCGATATCCAACATGTTTTTATCGTAAATACAGATATTTCAGCTAGCGTTACAGATCCTTCGACTGACATTAGCATAAAAATTCCAGCTAATGGGGACACTAAAGTTTACAGATTCAACTACCTACAGTTGTCAACTGTCTACAATTAGTTGAAAAAAAGTTTAAAAGTTTTGGATATGATGATTTGCAAAGGGACAAAGCTATGATCTACTGTAGCAAGAACAACAATAAGTAAAAAAAAAAATTTATTTCTGCAAAAAGTACGAAAGGAGATAAGTTCCTGTCTCAGATTTCTTTCTTGAATTTCGACAGTGTTTCTCTTGGAAACTCTTCCACAGTACGTTACCCTGCCGAGTGCTTCAAGTTTATGATCGAAGTAATTTAGTATGCTGTCCATTTCGAAACAACCTACGGGGTATCTCAGACTAGCAGACTTATTTAAACTGCAACAAAAAGCAAGGTTCCCATTGCAGGTGGTATTGCAACCGTATGATACGTGTAGAAACTCCGCTGGCAGTGCATATACGGCATTAGGTGATGAACACTTATATTGTAAATATGTAAAGGAGTATTTGAAAAAAGTATAGTAATAGTTTTAGGTATCTGTAAAAACTTGTCTTGAGTTTAAACCGAAAAATATCTCATAAACTCTGCAGTATTTAAGAAAATAAATAAATTATCTTAGAACAAGCACGTGTGTTGGTTTAGATAGAATATATATACAAACGTGTTGGAAGAAGATTGATAGTTTGAACTTGTGTTAATGATATTTTAATCCTAGCTTTCAATTCTATTATATAGTAAACATTTTCTGCCGTCCCTTTTCGTAAAACACGATTCTTACATTTTAATGATCACTTTCTCTCCCTTTCCCCGTTTTGACGCTATTCTGGAAAACCGAGTTCACAATCGGCGCCTGTAACTGCCTCATTTATCGGTCGAACAAGTTCTCATTTTTGAAGGCGGACGCTTATTCGAGGAGGGCGCTTACAAAGTCAGCCAAACATTTTCAGTAAGTTTGTGTTCTTCCAACAGAACAAAAAAGAAAGAAGAAAACGCAGAAATAACAATACAGAATTTGAAGTTTTCTCGTGTTTTAGTCTCGATACAGTGCCGAAACAGAAAACTATGCCATCTCTGGGAAGGTCTTCAAGCTTCTTCACCTGTTTTTACTAATGAAGATCAATAAGCAGGGCCGTGGCTAGACGTAAAATTGAGGGGAAAGGGGTGGGGCATTTGCCTTCCTCGCCTGACTACGGCGCTGCTTATCATTACATTGTACTCTCAAATTAGCTTCTGGCCCCAAATTTAGGAATTATGGGGAGGGGTATTCTACCTTCCTGACGGCAGTTAAGGCCCTGATAAAGTTTCGGTGCAACGTTTGTTATGTCCGAGACCTTTGGGGGGGGGGCTCATTTGAGACTGGGCTGAAGCCCTGGCAAAGCTAAGAATTAGTTCTCACAAACTTATGGTAGAAAAGGGAAGGCACTATCGGTCATATATCCCACCTGAAGAGAGACGGTGCCCTTTCTGCCAATTAACAACAGAAGTGGACAAACACCTGCTAAACGGCGATTTTTATACTATCTTGAGAGAATTTATTTCAAAAGTTAAAATAAACCACTAAAGAAGCAACCGAACTATAATCGACGGAAACGCAATTCTGGTTTTTGATGGACTCCCAACCAAGCTGGCTACAACGATTTCCAAACATGTTTACAACTGCCTCGAGATAAGAGAAAAGGCACTCTCTCCCACTTATTAATATCACTGCTCAAAAAAGCATACGTCGTTCTTTTACTAAAGATAGTACTTATTGGTCAAAGGCCAGTGTACCTTTATTACACCGCGCCAATAAAATAACTGCCTATTTAATTTTAGTTTAAAAAAACTTTCATATCCTTTGGTCGGTTGGTGTGGGGCCTTATTCGAATAGATACAGTATCTGGCTATTGGTTGTGAATAAAGGTGTGGTACGTTACGGGTATCACTTATTCGAGGTCTCTTATTTTTTCATTTTGAGTAAGAGTGAAAGGGTCTAATAGTTACACCGTACTCCCACCAGCGACACATCATAATCTGCACATTGCAACTAGTTTTCTGTTTTAAAGGTATTTTTTCTCAATATTCCATTACCATTGGTAACTTGTAATAACATCCCTTTTCTATTTCCTCATTAAGCTATTTGTATTAACCTTCAACCCTCTTACTCCCACGAGGAAGGGGTTTGTTGACCTCCCCCCCCC
>JAOBRG010390569.1:0-10624 GCA_027574985.1 Umimayanthus nakama | reverse complement strand
GCTAAAAAGCGTCTGTAGCAAATTTTCGTTTCTTGAAAATGCCCCCCCTAAATTTTGTGTCTGGCTACGGCCCTGCATGCCCCAAACCCCTTTTAAAAGCTTGCGCCTTCGGCGCTCATTGGCGTCCCCCTTCCCCTTTTGAAAATCCTGGATCCGCCTGGTTCATCATACACAATAAATCAAATGTTAATTGAAGTTACACTGGTTTCAAGTTAAGTTTGTAATAAGAGTCCAAAAATTTCCGCTATGATAGGCGAGTTTCACGTGACGTAATGTTTATCAACAAACCTATTCAAATCTGAACACCTTTGAGGCCTCACACAAAGAAATCTTTGTCTCAATAGCCACTAGCAAACTACCAGAATCACTGGTAACAAAAACTGAAACTCGCCTATAGCTCGGTGTACTTTTTGTTTTAAAAAAATCGTATATATTAGTTCCGAATGAGGACTTGCGCAGCATTTACTGGTTTGTTGAATTTATTATGGATGCTTGCGTTTAGAAACGTCATGATTCCAGCCCAATACCCCACCCCCTAACGTCAGAATGATATCGATGTTTCTCGCATTAAAAATCGATACTAAGAGCATGAGGTTGAATAACGCTCAAAATGTAAGAACATGCTGAGTCTGAGGTGCAAAGAGCTTTTATTCTGAATAGTGTACAAGATCATGAAAATAATTAGTTTCCTGGTTATAATAATAACTTTATTTCGATACGTGTCGGACGTGAGCTGTAAGCTCGTTAAAAACCGAACGTAAGTCAAAAATACTACTAGCTAATAAAAGTTAAAATATGAAAATGCAGGAAAGATGTCTAACTATTTACATGTATTTAGTATGCAAATCAGGAAAATATTTAAAAGGTGTTTTAAAATATGAATATGCAGGAAAGATGTCTAACTATTTACAATGCTATAAAAATTAGTATAAAAAGGAAAATTAAAAAATGATATTACGTAGTTTAGATTTAAAATCATTAGGACTTGCAGAAAAACGGACAGACGAAGGAAGTTTGTTCCATAACATTACAAGTTTGTAAGAAAATGACTGCTTTTTCCAAGATAGGTTAAATTTCGGCTGACAAAGGACTGACCCATTGCCTCTAAGATTGTATACTGATTGTTGGAATTCAAACAGATCGTTAACGTTCATCAGTGCATTATCGCCTTTAGTGTTGTGCATATCTGACTGATTTGTGAAGAACGTGCCATCAAAATGTCGGCTATGGTGCCTAATTTTTGTTCTAAACACCTTGGTCGGATTTCGATGAGGTTTTTTCATCTAAAAGTACGTTTCAAAATCTACAAATCTGGTTGACGATCAGGGAGATCCAAGCAATTCTTAACATTAAAAATCAAAGTTGAACGTTGCCACTTTCCAGCGCTTCGCCTCTGTTTTAAGACCTATTTCAAAAACTAGCAGTGTTAAGGTAATTTCAAGTGCCATTTCCGGCCCAAACCAATTAACAGACACGCGTTATTACACAGCTATATAGTAGATGGGTTTTGATACTCCTTTTTAGTTGAGACTTTTTACGAACTGTGTCTTGTTCTGGGGTTTTTAAAAGGCAATTTTACAAGTATGCTGTTGGGTAGGCCTAGATAAAAAAAATCCCGAAAAATCGCCTAAAAATCTACCCGGATAATCCCGCCAAAAATTCTATAATTCCCTATTTTTTCCCTAAAAATCTCAAAAAAAATCTTCAGTTATTGTTGACGAATATCTCACGATCAACACTTTTTCAGGTTTTAGAAGTTACTCTTTAATCAAACCCGACAACGTTATAAACCTGTGAAAGACAATCGGTACAAAAAAACAGGAATTAACTTACAACTACAAAATACTTCCTTCAAGAAAGGACGCACCCAGAGTCCAGCCCTCACCAGGGATTGGCCTCGGCTAAGGCAGCAATGTTTTTTGCTGACAGCTTGCTAGTTACATGTAAAGAACTGTGGGAATCATTACTCACTGAGAAACCGCTGAACTGATATTTACATACAGGGACAACACAGGCTCAGGCTTAGGATAAATCAGACAAAATGTACACCTGACGATATAAACTAGGTAGTTTATGATTGCATAAACTTACTAATATCAAAATTATTCGTCCAAAGTAATCTAACATTGATAACAATTACCTGTATGGCGGCAATTTGTTTATCAATAAGAATCTTGCCAAAAAAGTTTTTTAAAAAAACCATTACTGCTAAAAAAATACTTTCATTTCTAAATATCTCAAAATTTTCTAAAAATCCTTTTAAGGTCTAAAAATTCCATAAAAAATCCGGATTTTTTTTTTATCTAGGCCAACTGTTGGGGGGGAGGGGGTGGGGAGTTGTTGTTGTAGACTTTGTGACAAAGGCACCTTCTTTAAATATCAGGCAGAAGGTGCACATTAACTCGATCAGCAGACAAGAATATGTTTAACAAGTTCCTCCCGTCTTTCCTGGTTGAGCTCAAGTGCCGATTCCAGTTCTGTTTTAAACTTCTTTGTTGTTTCACCAGTTCATGATTCAAAACTGGCAAAAAAGGAGCAGTTTGCTGGTTATGAATCATGCAAAAGCTTCCATAAAGGACACCCGCTTCTTTTTATGGCTTTTGTTAACCATAGCTTTGTCACAAAAAAGGACTTCGTCTCACGCCGTGCCAATGAAGTGTATGGACAATAAACACTTCAGCTCACGCTGGAAACTCGACACAATGCTAAAATTACTAAACAAACCGGCAGAACCATGTGTTCTTGCCAAATACTCGCGCGCCAGACACAAAACCCGTTTTCCTTTCTTCCATGTGAACTAATTTAGAGAATTCATTTTTTATTTCCTTTTAGAGTAAAGCAGTTGATTTATGTAGGACGAATATAATCTAACTGTAGGCACTATACTCCGTGTACACTCATACCACTGACGTTTTGCCCTGTTTCTAGTCTGTTACGTATCAAGATGTCTGGAAAACACATTGTGAAAAGTTCAAAACTTTTTTACGCCTTTATAACCAAGCTCAAGTCCACTTCACTCAATGTTTTCCCTTTTTATCTTTAAACCTTCAGGAAAAGTCTTTATCAGCAAAAAATGAATTCTACACTAATTTCCGTCACCAGTTGATTTCATCTAGTCTATCGTATTTTATAGTATTCATCTTTACTAAACACCTTTTTTTGCATATTCAAAAAATTTTAAACTTTTCATTTTTAACCAAACGTTTGATTAAAGTATTTCAGCAAAAGCTTTGATTTTTATCATTCATTATCAGAAATGTTCTGCTTAAGCAAATTTCTAAGCTTTGGATAATACATAATCAACTTCTTAACTGGACAAAACTTGCAAGGAAAATAATCTAGCTGGCAGCAACCTATCTCGAGTCCTGTTGGGATTTTATCGTGTAATTCGAATTGCGGCCTTCTAACTGATCCGCTCTTCAGTTGAGTACAGTTTTTGACACATCGCCAAAGGAGTTAAAATTGAAATTGGATCCTTTAAAATGCGTTAACTGCTCACGTGCGAAGGATTTGCTTCCTTTTTATTTTTTGTGCTGTACGCTCTCGGCTACGTACAATTCTCTCACAATGACTTTGTTCCAATATTATTTTTTTGTTTCTCAAAGACATGTTTACTTTAAGACAATCTTTGATTGAGCCATGGCATTATTGAAACTCGATTGTGTTGTTAGTATGAACACATTGGAACTGTTTTTCGTCACCAATAGGTAAAAACTAAAGACTTATCAACAAACCCTTTAATCGGAAAATTAGAACAAAGCTGAAGGAAAACTTTTTTGAAGGTTTTAATCTTTTTTCTATTATACTGTGGTGCGCACCTTATCATTTCTCAGTTATGTTTTGTGTGTTTGTGTCACAAACAAAATGCATGTACATTTTGGAAACAATTTTATAGCTGTCTTTTATAATAGTTATGTTTAGGCCAAGAATGTTTGTTTTGATGGTATAAAAGACGTCTGTCAGTTTTTGCGAACTGGAACTGATTATTGTGTCATGTCCAAAGTCGTTTAAAACAGATAATTGCCGATTTATTAAAATATTGATGCCAACTCTTTTTAAGATTCGTTGTAGTCAAGTTGTTGTAAAATGTAGAATGTGCCGAGTGCACCAGTTGTTTTGTTTTCAAAAGATAATATCTCTGCTAAAACGACAAGGCTTTGCAGCAGCTCAATACTATTAAAGAGAAAGTTAAATGCGAGAAATACGTACCAAACCTGCCCGAAGTGAAGGTTCAAATTTCGCCACTTAAGTATGCCTTCATGACAGTGCAATTATTCTCACATTATGGGCACATTACCGACTTCAAATGTTGTAATTGCTCCATAAGTCACGAAAAACCGAAGTTGTCACAGATAGCCGATAGGCTGCTATTGCTATCTTAATGTAATAAAGCACGTAATTATTTTAATTGTGTTAACCTCTTTTTTTTATTGCTGCGCGATTTGATGAACAATAGAGCCTTAAACACGCCTCAGAGTGGAAATAGTAGAATTCTGTCGGTCCCAGGTGCTTCAAATGGAACAAACATCTCGCTGTCGGGATCACTTCTATTCTCACGTTTCTTGTTTAAAATCTGTATCTGTTCCCGCCCACGGAAAGCTAGAATACAAACTTACAGAATCGCAGCAACGCCACTCAGCTTAGTGAACAAGTTTTGGAACTTTACTTAATTCAACCTTGTCCTTCGCAGCAGGGTACTTTCGGAATGTGTACCTAACTTATGAGTCTTGTCACTTCAATCCAAGTTTTAGGTTTGATAAATTGCTACCTCAGGGAAATAAACGTGGCTGTGTTAATGAGGACAATGATTGCATTTGGATTTACAGATTGAAAGCTTGTACCATACCGCCAGAAAACACACTCTTCTTCAGTTTACAAATAAAAAAACTTTTATTTGAAATCGATATGAACACTAACAGTTAAGAGTACGTGACAATGATTTTGGTGTGTATTAACAAAGTGGATTTTCGGTAAACTCATTTGCTCGAGAATGTTTTGTAATTATCACACAAATTCGAATAATCTGATACAGTATGCTTTCAACTTCCTCTAAAAATATTGTAATTTGTACCTAACAAACTTGTTAAAACTAAGTCTGTAAACATGTTTACTGCAATTTTGCTGCAGGAGAGGGTTTAAACCTTTGCATGTTTGTCCAAAAGTTTGAATTCATTTGTTGCATAAAAAAGCCTTCTCCTAGTAGTGCAGGTGTAAATCTAAATATAATTATGAAGAAAGCACCACTTATCATCGTCAGAAGCCAGCCACACGTTGCTGCAGGCAAATAAGATCGCTCGAATGTCCAAAATATTGGATCACCACCAATGTCCTACCCATGGTTTTTTTTGTCAATAACACATGCAGTGAATCGGTGAGTACTTGACTAAATGGTTCGTCTCACGGAAAACCGATGCTCAGCTGGCTAAATGATAGAACGATTCGCAGCATTGTTAAAAAAGAAGTAATCATTTTCTGAAAACAAATAATATTATATTCATAAACCGTTTTACACCTCTACAACACCTCTCTCACACCCATTGTCACCTTTGAATTTTGGAGTTTGCTTGGCCACGAGTTTAATAGAAGCTATTGGGTTTCGGCTCGTCTTTATCACTAAACAAATCATTCTAAACGATTTCAAAAAAGCATTTCGCAAAGTGTTAATTCCATGTGTAGTATATATACATTAATTAATAAGGCTGATCTTTCGGTGAAACCCACAAATGAATGATTTATTAAATCTGAACGTGTACAGAGCACAATAGGGGAGGGGGGACTTGCTTTACTAGACCAAACTAACTCAATTCCGCACCCAAAACATGCCCACCATTCTCTTTAGAAAACGAAACTGTTGAGAAACGATTTAGAGAACAAGAGACCACTAATTAAATCGAAAAGTGTAATCGTTATTGAAAAGCTAAGTTTAATGGCACAAAAACAGTGAGCCCTCATAATAGAGGCAAAGCCTAGACTGTTTAGACGCGGCACGAGGAAAATCTTTGAAGTCTGTCAATTTTCTACAGGTGCACTCGCTGTTATTCATTCAGGTCAGGTGCCAAAAGCATATAAGAACTCCTTTACATTGCTCGGTGTGAATAATCGCAAAGACTACCTCAACTTGGTTCAACATGGCGAACACCTTGCATGATACCGAGAGCGTTCTTTCACTTGCCGATAATCTTCTGCTGCAGAAATCGGCAACCTGTCCACCAGATGTGCCCGCGTTTGGCAACCATACAGACTGCGACTACGCCAAAGCTATCTACAACTTAAGACCCAGATCGACAACGCCGGGATCAGTTTCGCCAAAGTTCGAAGATGAGCTACCACAAGCCGTTAAGCACAAGAGACCACGAAATTCTCTCAAGAAAAGGCTTTTGGTCAACGCCCGAGAGAGAGAACGCATGAGAGTGTTAAACCAAGCTTTTCAAAGCCTAAGAGACGCTTTGCCCTGTTATATTGCAGACGGTCATATGGCAAAAATAACAACCTTACGTCTGGCGATAAACTACATCAAGGCCTTGACTGAAGTGCTCAACGATGAACCAGCACCGATGTCTTGCCTGCCAACCGGAGTTGCGTCTTCATCAGATACAGCTAGAACCTTTGCGACTATCATCACAGAACACATCAAAATAACAACAGTGTCTTGATGGTAAGTATTCTTGTTATTATCTGTTACTTATGCACTAAAACACCCAAACTTAAAATGGCAGAAAAATGTATTTAGAGTTTTGATTCAAAAAAGATTTGGGGTCTTATCGCATAAATTGGAATCATGCTTTTTATTCTTCAAATACCTCAAACTTAACTTTTGGGAAGTTTTTTCAAAGATGTTTTATTTCAGCAGGAGTATATTGAGAATACAGTAACATTAATTCTTAATAAACCGTAAAGTCAGTTTGCAGTCCGTGTTCTTTGGAATAAATTGACAACACAAACCATGAAGTGCATATTCAAAAAGCGCATGCAGGGATATCCAAGAACTAATGTGCTTTTCTTTATAGGTCGAGATGAAAAAGTCTAAATGTTTTCTTTCCGTTCTGATAGCATAATAAAGGAGACATTTTTAGTCATTCCAGAGACACTTTTTTCTTATCCATTGCTTGTAAAAGTGGCTTTATACAACCAATTTACTTGAAGAACCGATTGCAAGCAAACTTAACCGAATCAAAGCATAGATGAGTGGTTTTGTTTTTACCAGAGATGGTACAAATTTAAAATTTTCTACCAGCCATACTCTTCTTTACCAAAGATAGTTTTAAAAAACGATAAGATTTATTTTTTTTTTATCTAAAAAGCGCTAAGGGAAAAAAGTCAGTAACTCTTTTATTTTGATTTTTAGGAAAGACAAGGAGGAGTTGGCAAGACCGAACGTCCGAATGAACATGAACGAAAACACCAGTGTGGTCTTTTAAAAAATGGCAACAACTGTTAGTTTTGCTAGAGTTTACTTTCGGAAGGACGAGCAATATCGGACTGCCTCGTATACATCAACAAAAGAGAAATTCTAGAAAGCGAGTTCTGCGTAGTTATCGAGAAGAAAACAAGTTAATAATTGAGATGTCGGTTTGTTTGAGCCCGAGAAGTTCCGCATTTACACGGTCCCCATCTGAATTTCTGTTTTAACCGCATTTTATCATAAATCCTAAAGATAAACGCAACCCATAAAATAAAACCACAAATACAGAAATAAAGCAACTAGAATTTTCCATATATGACTTTTCTTATCATGTTCGCCAAATTTCTCGTTTTTGTCCATGTAATGTTTTCTGCCACTCGTTCGCTAATAGTCGTTTTCGCCCCGTATCTCGGTCAATGTTAGAGACTATTTCTCGTTTAATGTACAGAAACTGTAAGCATATAAAGTATAAATATATCTACCAATGTACAAATGGAAAGCTTGTTCTTAATAAAAAAAAACACATTTTATTTGCCTGACTGGAAAACCTTATTAGCTTTAGTTATAGACTTTCCCCCAGCTAATTTTGGCTTTTTTCATAAGCCTTTTAAAAATCTTTCCCACGAAAATTAACTTGTCATCCAATTGCGTATAAATGAAGAGCTTATGGCTGTTTAATAAAACCTAGTGGACTGAAAAAGACATCTTTGGTTAATACCTTTACGGTTTTCGAATTTGTGTTTTGTTCTGCCAAACTCAATTTATCTTGACGTGTGTAAAATATTGGTGGACGTTTTGTTTGACCAAGTATTTGGTGAGATGCTCTTTTCGGCAAAATTAGTGCCTAACACTCAGAGTTGCTATGCAGTTAGCAATCTTAGAAAAGTAGTTTTCTAGGTCTTTCGTTCGGACACAGATAAAAGGCAAACACAACTAATTACCGTTTTATATCAATACGGCAAGGTATTAGTGAAACGTCGTCAGAAACCTTCGATAAAACTTGCGACTTTACTTTCCATATTTGCGACAGCATGTCAAAAACAAACTCCATTGTCTGAAAGTTCATTAAAAATAACAGCGGGTGTATAACGGTTGGAAACTCCATTAAAAGCGTTCAGTAACGCTAATTCGATCGGCACTTTTTGTAGTGTATTTTGGGTTTTAATGAAAACATTATAAAGAAACCGCCTCTTTAAATGTTTTTGGAGTTTGTATGGAGTGAGTCCCCGATAATCAAATAGTGGTCAAATTTTTCTGTTCTGCTAATTTCAATATTTTGTGGTTAATAAATATTTATGTTCTCATGCATGTTTGAACAAACTTAAGTCACGAAAAACAAGTTTAATTGGTATTATCTCCTTTTATTTTTCACGAACTGGCTTCTGCAAACGTAGAGCAAAATGTTAACTATGAAGATAGTTGGAAATATTAAATAGTGTTTGTAGCCTACCAGGTAACCCAATGACTTGTTACGTTATCTAAAATAAACAAACTCGTGAAAGGCATAAACTTTATTCACAAGCTCTTTGTTTAAATTACATAGTCATTCGGCTTATTAAAGACTTCCGTACAACCAGTGTCGTCGATCAACCGCTACAAAAATTTCCCGAAATTTTTCCATAGCTTTTGAATTATTTAAAATTCTAACATTTACTGCAGGAAGTCTTCTATTTTCTTGACGTTTATGAGATCTTATGAAACAAGCTGCAAACATGTTCCGTCCAAGTTTATTCCTTAGCTACTGGAGACCTCTAGAAACAAAAGGAATTATTCAGTTTAACAATGATTCATAACTGAAAAGATCGACTTGCCATCTTCTTTTACTGAGACTCAGGGGCGGAAATCGATTAAAACTGAAATTGAGAAAATGTGGCAAGTTAACATCTAATTTTGAAGCAAAATAAAACAAATTTATTCCATGATTCAGTCAAAATTTGACTCCGCCCAAACGAGATGAACAGACATCTTCTTGAGAACAAAAGTTAGTTATTCAGGAAAATGATCCGGCGTTTGCACGTTTTGCATGAGTTGCGTACATATTTTATCATATCGGGAAAAAAACACAACGTTTATCACTTTCGACGGGAAACCATCCTTGAGAGTTCTCTAGAGCGCTTGTATATCACCAGGACTGTTCAAATCTCGCACACAAACCATCATGCCTAGTCACAGATATGGAGAAATATGTATTAATAAAATAAAGCATTCATGTGTTACAGGTTTAGAGAATAAGTCTAATTCTATTCAGTGCTTTTCGGATAACAAATTAATAACAAATACACTTTTCGATTCAAAACCCTGTTCATAAGGATTAAAAGACCACGACAAAGCCCTAAGTCGGTTGAAAGAAAGTAAATTGTGCTATAATTACCATGATCATTTATCAAGCTTAAACACACCAGCATTACTTCTTCAGGATAAAATTACTTGAACTGTATAAGTGCTTTTGTAGCCTGGTATCCATACGTGAATGCGTTGACAAAGGCAGGTAGACTCTTGCCGAGTCTTGGGTAGTCTTAACAAGACCTTGCTAAAACGCATTAAGACAAATTTTTTTCCAGGTTATGAGCTACTTTTGACTCTTAGAAACTTGTCCTTTTTTGCGCTTTCTCACTTACCTGGCGCAGATTAGTTTTATTCCGTGTTAGCGTTACAAGATTTGTTTCCCTAAGTGGTGTAATTTATCTTAATATAGTGTTTTCGGGGTTAGTGAAACAGAACTATATTGGCACACGAAGACCAGCGTGTTTAGCTGTATTTTAAACACACGGTGAACAACTGATGAAAACAAAGTCAACATTAAAACATTAACTGTTTGCGTCGGTCAAACTGAGTGAGATTGTAAACAGGAAGGAATAAGTCTTTGTTCGGTAAGCTGATGAGCCTAAGGCATTTTACCTTTAGTCTGAGAGACGTTCGGTTGTAAAAATGCATGAAAGATGAAGCGAGTTCAACAATAAAATGAACATACCTCGAAGGCAAACCGGTCGTCAAACAAAGACTTTGCGCTGATACGTTAACACTAGGGCAATTTTTTTCTAAATTCGGTGCAAAATTGCTTTTTTTATTCGCCCGATTGTTGCTTAGCAACCTCTTTGGGTACGGTAATTTTAAGCGGGATTTTATAGGCTCTCGATCTGTTTGTTAATAATAATAATAATAATAATAATAATAATAATAATAATTACGAATATTTAAAACAGGATAACCCTTCAGTAGAAT
>JAOBRG010390557.1:0-25013 GCA_027574985.1 Umimayanthus nakama | reverse complement strand
CCCCGCGGGCACGAAAGCTGGTCAAACGCCCGGGGGTTGCCCGGGGGGATGTTTAAGCTTCGATTTGATCGATGCATTACTGGTTCTTATAAAAAAACGTGTATTACAAACACTGAGCACTAATACTAACATTATTTAAAACATTTTTTGCAATCTTAGTGAGATTTGTGACGATTTTACCCAAAATGAGAAACCCTTTTATTCAGAATCTTAACTTAATAAAGTCGAATTGCTACTTTTAAGATAATATTATACGAAATTTTGCAATGGATGACAGGTCGGTATTGTACTCGAATTATATAATTTGCTAGTTGAATATATTAAAGCAATGCAAGTGACTTTAGTAGTTCATTAAAGATTAATTTGTAAACCTAGTCTAAACAACAGTTCTTGTACTGTTCGAAATACCCGTGAGGGCAAAAAAGTAAACCAGGATAAAAAAAATCCGAGATATGACGGGACTCTGATTATTGGAGTCGTGGGTACAGGGACCGCGAAGCAGCGGGAAGGGGGGAGGGGGGGGGGCATTTTATTAATTAAAAGGGAAGCACTCTCAAAACAAGCTTATTCTAGTTTGGATATTTATTGACTTCCGTCTTCCGCCGATAAGAAAGCTTTATTCTCAATAATTTCAACACATCGTCGAATTACTTTTTCAAAGTGTTAAAACTGAATAATTCTTTAAGTGTACAAGAATAACTTGTAATTTATTTCGTAGTGTGCAAAACTATACTGAACTGTGCGTAATTAGAGTTGTTTTGACTTAAACTTGAATAGAGCAATAAATGTTTGATATTCGATAAACTACACTCAAAAACCACGTGTCTCTTGTCCGGGGGGGGGGTCCAACTTATTCATAGTCTTGTGTAACACCGCTGACCCACGAATATTGACACACTAACTTACCCGTGCAGCTATTTTTCCGAGGTATGTAAACGAGGAACTAACTCTTGTCTCCACAGAAACTAAAAAAGAATGACAACGAGATGTGTTCGTCGCTTTTATTGTCTGTTATAAACGTACTTGGCACTCTGCCCCAAGTGCACAGTACATTTGTAGTTTCGAATAATCTGAATACGGGCAGAAAAGGGCAACAGTTCCACCTTAATAAGAGAATCAAAAATCCTTCATGGATTAAAACTTATTGTAAAATCAAGTCTGTGCTAAGCCGTGTCACGTATCAGCGACTTGCCCGTGTATCGACCGCAACAGAAAGTATTTACAGGGATATTTCAATTTAAAACAAGATGCAGATACAGCACAACGAGCACGATTGAGTGTTGGGCGGTAACTGGAGGAAGCGAAGCTCCTTGAGCGCCCAATCTGGGTATAAACACCCGATCCCGGTTGTTCAAAGCCCCATTGGCTCTAATCCCGGGTTAACTATAACGGTTTTGTTAAGAATTTATCCAGCATTAGCACTACAGTGGAACCTCGATTTAACGAACTACCCTAAAGGGACGGAGGAAATGCGTTCGTTATATCGAGGGGTCACTTAATCGATAACCTTGATACAACGAATTTCAAAGTATAATGCAAATTTGCTTTTAGGCATTTCATAGGCTAAACTTTCTGTAATACACGCGCTTTTTTATGAGAACCCGTACATTTTGGCCGAGCCTCGTCGCTCGTAATTTTTAGGTAATTTCAAATCCAATTTCTTTAGCTAATTTTATTTTTGAGTACTCATAAGAACAACAGCAGTGGTCTGGTTTTGTTGGTCTGGATACGAGAATAAATCGAAATCCGTTTCTCTTCATTATTCTCATACCCAGACCCCAAAAATAATACGGCGCAGACCCACAGAAACCAGACCGCGTGCCCTGTCGAACGATCGAACGTGAAAAAATTGCTCGAGAAAACAGGAACAGGAACAGAAAATGTCAACTTGTAGTTTTATCAACTTATTGGATACGAGCGAGATACAAGAGCTCCCTCTGGACCCACTGGTAAACTGCGTTTTCAGCGTCTGTACGAACCTTGACGTTATAAAACAAAATAAAAACTTCCTGGCTTCTCATCAGATTTTATCAAAAAGTGAATGCGGTAGGCGCTTTTTTGGCAACACACTCCAAGCAGACGTTGACAAATGTCGAGATCTTTACAAGTGTGCAATGTACCATTTGCCTTGAAATTCTTATTCAAAACATACAACTGTTATGAATATACTGCAGAAGAGGACGACCAGCTTCCGATCAACTGTCGTTTGGTTCTCCTCTGCTCGAAAGAGCGTCAGGAAAACAAATTCTTACTTCTGAAAAATACTTACTAAAAAGTAAACTCGGCAGCAATTGTAAAATTGGCATACCGATGAGAAACCGGAATAATTTTATTTTACCCAAGAACTAACTATTAAAAGCTTTCTTTCATTGGTTGCTTGGTCTCTCTCTGAGAGGAGAATTACAAAAGTTTAAACACAATACTGAAAGAAACAGGTGCATGCCACTAAAGGTTTTTTAAAACTTAATCTACATTTAAAGCGTGCTTAAGGATAGGCACACTGCATTGTACAAGGAGAACCAGTCTTGAGTTGTCGGTAGTAGAGAGCTTATTAGCCACAGGTTACTTTCTATACTACCCTCGCCTCTGCAGACGGGACTTCAACGCAGCTCAACTCGGCATCAACTTTTCAACATGGTTAGAATCTACACTCGGTCCCCCGGTGTGGTGTGGGTAAGGACGAAAAGTTTTTGGGCTTTTTATGAAGAAGTATATTCTCCTTCGCCCGTTAGCAGTGCATGTGTAAGATTTGTCTCATTTAAGTGTGGGCTTTCGTATGGAATTTAAAATATACATAAAATAAATGGAGTGTTTAGCTCTAAAATGATGCAGAATGTCAACAACTATTTTTGCATCTATGCTCTTGTAAATTGTAAAACTAATTTAATGGTACCTTATTCTAAGAATGAAGAAGTTAATTTAAATTAATAATTATTCGCACGCCAGCTTGCCATCAAAGCTGCTGAGCGCCACAGCAAAGGCCTGAACTGCACACATGGGGTAAGCGAAGTCCATGGTGAACACGTCTTCTGCCACACGGCCGAACTGCATCACTATGTAGTCAACTGCAAGGAACAGAAACAAGATCTAACTCGCCTGTAGCTACTGCTGTACTTTTCACGTTCCTAACCAGTTGAGCACGTTCCTCAAACTAATAAGTACTGTTTTTTGTTCTGGCTCGCTGGTCCCTTTCACATGGTAGCTACTACCTTACAAGTTCCCTTGCTTTCATCAGTCGAGCACGTTCCCTAAATGCAATCTTCTTGTTGCTGCTAGCAGGTCCCTTTCACACGGTAACTACTACCTTACAAGTTCCCTTGCTACGTTCCTCAAATACAATTTTTTCTTTTGTTACTGCTAGCTGGTCCCTTTCACTTGGTAACTACTACCTTACAAGTTCCCTTGCTTTCACCAAATGAGTACGTTCTTCAAATGCTGCCCACTATACGACTGCTAGCATGGCCCTTTCACACGGTAACTACTGTACTACTACAGAATCCAATCGATTCGACTAACAGCTGATCTGATCTGTGTAGCTTGAGCTTTAAATACCCGTAAAACGGAGCACTGACAGAGGAAGGGGGGTAAAGTGCGCACCGAGGGCAACAAGTTTATCAGTTACTTACTGTCACGTGCTACCCTCGTTAAATAAGGTCACTTTACCTTTACCTTTTAATAGCAATCGTCAGATACAAGAACGAGTTATTCTCTTAATTCCGACACACAAGATTCTTGAAAATTCAAAACTAGACTGCGAACCATAACTCAGTCTAATTTCTACTGTCTATTCTTGCCGGCCGAAAAGAACTGGTTCTCGCCATTTCAATGAAAAGGCCAAAGTTGTGTGAGTACTTTTTTTCCTGCCACAACTCTTCATCTTCCTGCGCTTTCATTGACGGAGCGGAGCGCGAGAGTTGAGCGGCTCTGATCCATGAGCAGGGCCATTCTGGCCAGAACCAGTTCTGAGACCTCGTGCGCTCAATTTAGGAAACTAACTGGTCGGACCGGTCAGACTTGACAAATGGAAACCGACCTTCGTCCTGTCTTATCTTCAGGGTGGAGCACAAAAGAAATCCAACGCACTTTAGGCCTATTACCATTTATTATCCTCTGACAAAAACAAACAAACCATCTCTGTCGGTGCTTCGCATGCACCACGTCCGCTATCTGTCTGTCTCATCTTGTGTGCTGCTTTACGCAGCCAAAAATCATAGTATTATCCATCAAGCAGTTATGAATTTTGTAAAAGCCCTTTTTTCAGCAAATTAAAATGTACGATATACATCATGAATTTCTTAAACCGCAAGGCCTTTGGTTTTGTGCTGAGTAAACCAGACTAAACCTCAGTTCACTGATACATGAAAACAAAGTGCGATTCAGAAGTTAAATAATTTTGGTCTTACAAGTATAATTGACTTAGTGAAAACAATTTCGCCGATTGTTTTATCTTACATGATATTGCGGAAATAGAAACCGCCGGTAAAGTCCTAAAACTGCGTGTTAATTACTACAGCAGCTTACCGTCATTATCGTGTACAATTTGGAAGTTTTTTACTGAAGCCTGCGTGACGCGACCATGGAAATTTAGAACGTAAGACTGGGTATCTGCAAGGCAACCAAACATAGTCAAACTATGTACTTCATGTTAACCATACCAAGACTATCAAGAGTGTTACCATACCAGTACATGGAACAAGTATGTTCGAAAACCATTCGCAAACGAAAAGAAGCTGAAAATGACAGTTCGAAAGCGCAAGTGTACAGACCCCGATGGTAAAGAATGAGACGGAGCCTACTAAAATATCAAATGTCACTAAGGATGATTAAAAACCCTTAACCACCTTAGCCAGGCAATAAGAGCCATATAACGGAAACTGCGGTAGCATGGACGGGTTGTCGGTCACGTTAGTAAAAGGTATTATTCAATGGAAAGGGAAGTTGCCGTCTGAGATATTTAGCAGCACTTCATGGTCTACTAGTCACTTGACACCTGTACGACGATTCAAGAAGGGGCCTTTCGAAACACTATGTTGATACACATCCTATAAAGTGGAAAAGATCTCCGACTCCAAATCTTGAGGTCTGTAAAATGGTAAGATCTCTGCTTCCCAATCCTGAGGTCCCCGGTTCAATCCCCGACCTGGTCAAAAATTGGGTATTTGGGTGACCTTCTTTCCTGTTCAGTCTGAGATCAGTAGAATGAGTACCAGTAATATGGACTGCTTTGACGCGGCTGCCAGAGGTCCCTATATATGCCTTCAGTCCTCGGAGGATACGCTGATCACTGCAAAGCGCCTTTGAGCATCTTCATATAGATTTAAGGCGTTATATAAATGCACCATTTTACCTTTACCTTTACAAATTTCTATGGCTATATACTTTTCTCCGCATCAGTTTGTTATGTACATCTAACATAGCAATTTCGTTATTGTTTCAATCTTATTATGTATGGTTAACATGCAGAATGCAATGTACCATGATGCCCGTTTGTAGTCGGTTAATCGTTCGGGTTTGCCTAATCTCGAGAAGATTGTGACTTACGTTTTGACAACCTGTGTTGACGTCATCTTCAAAGTTATTGTTAGGTCGGTCATACAGTTCGTTAATTATTATGTTAGCACAAGGCGGTACTATATTTTTTTAAACCAATGTCTGTATTTAAGTGGCGAAAGTAGGAAAAGTCTTAACGGCAATTTCTAATTTGTGCAGCCCGTTTAACGCCCTGTAAAGTCTCTCCTTTGTCTGTACGAGTCCTATAGTATTGCACTCTTTATTAGCTTGTTTAAAATCATTTCAAATGGCAAGTTTATTTTAATTTTATAAATTACTCGTACTGCTGTTACGAGCCGGCTGGTTTACTCTTCTAAACCGACAACTAACCCGAAACCTTACCATCATTCCAAACAGGTGTTTTGTTGTGTAATTCGATTAGATTATCCATCTGCTTGCTCTTCATTCTCTCGAGAATCGCTTCCGCTTCCTGAAAAACAACCACATGATGTTGAAATGTAAAACTAATAAACGTGTGGTTTAATCAACAAGAGTTGATATGACATATTCTTTTGCCGTCAGATTGGTCAGAAATCTGACTTATTAAAGGGGAACATTGGCCAACAACATGATTCTGAAGCGTCCTAAGCAGCTGAGTAGAGCGAGCGTTTCAACTACAACAAACTTGAAACTTGTACTTTGCGAGTGACTCGCGAGTTCCACGCACTTGAGAACTGAGAAATATGCAGAAACTATCGCCGTGTAAATGTATTTGGCGAGTTGCAGTGACGCGTGAAGCTCATTGACGTCGAGCAATAGCAAATTTCTCGACTCACACGCGCGTGAGGACGTTAAGTTACTCGATCGAGCGGTACTATATATCAGGATAGAATGTATATCATTTTTCCCGCGGAAAATTAACTTAACGTGGAGTTCCCTCATCAGGCAATCACTATGTTCTGTTGTGTCTTAGATTGAGATATGCCGAGCGAGTAACTTTACGTTCAGAGCTGTACTTACGAATCTTGGTCTGACCGGGACTCGCTCGTGATCTAAACCCATTCCTGGTAAAACAATTGTCATTTTGCGAGGTCCTTTGAAGCCTAATACATTTGTTTCCTGTAGAAATAAACAGTAATTTCACTCAAACACGTCCGGCTATCTAACAACAATAACAACTCACTACTTTATTTACCCTTTTGATCGAAGAAATACAAACGATACATGTATATAAATTGAAAAAAATTTAAAGGGTTTGGCTTCCAAAAACATCCAGCCGGGCATAGTGATATTATCGGTATTGTGAAGGATGACTGAGTTAGAATGTGAAACAAATAACCATTGAAAACAAAACAGATATAAGCACAGACACCACTAACATCTCTTCAGAAGAACATACTTAGTGTAAAGACACATTTTGGTTTTTGAAGGTAAAACATATAAAACAGTTCTGCATATAACTCAGGATGCCGGTTAGCGCGAGGGGGGAGGGGAGGGGGGCGAGAAAGTACTTACATATACAATTCCACACAATTCCTCTCTGATATTGGAGCCATCTGAGAGCACTCCGCCCTTCCTGGGGTTCACTCCGTTGTCAAACACAGTGAACTTCGTACCAACAAGATTGGATCTGGACAAACCCAAAAAGAAAAACTATACTCAAAATAATTGAGTCTTGTAGTTGCAATGGGTAAGAGGGATAAACCAGTTAGTTTACTAGATTCTCTCAAGCCCTTTACCTTGGGTATTTCCTTCTTGCTGCCTTGAATAACTCTTGATTACTGTACGTCTTATGAGAATGACAAAGAATTCTCTCAAAAGAACTACCTACATCATGAGAATCACGGCATTCCCTGGCCGACCCTAATGTACAACGATAAAAAGGAAATCCCACGAGTATGCAAGTCTCTTGACAAACCTACAATGTACATTCGGTGTTTTTTTACTAATGTAGGTCCCCTTTCCCTTCCTCCTGTTATCACCAAGTAGTTTTCCGACAACTCTCTCTCCATCCCTCAAGCGAGGCACTACAACAACAAATAACAGTACGACAACACTTCCACCTGCTCTCACCTCAGTTTTCCTACGAAACTCTCTCCACCTCTTGACAAGTCTGTTGGATCTGTACTGATCAAATAGTTTGATGTAGTACTCTTTTTCCGTTTTCTGCCAGCTAAGAGGAATATCTGAAAAAATAACAAAAGCAATTCAGAAAGACATCTGTACATTATTTGCATTAATATCTGTATATTTTAGATGTGGACGCGATAAACTAAGCTAAAATGTCAAAGTTTCATTCATGGACTTCCAACATCAAAAGAGCTTGCGACTTGCCTTTTTGCCATCTTCTCTTTCCATATGTAAGAAGTATGTTGGGAACATGCCGCGGTCCATCCCCTTCTTGTCTCTTGATATCCGACACTTGATTGTTGTTCCCTGGGTCGCTGGTCTAAACATCAAGGTCACTTAAACTTGTAAGTTCAGATTCGCTTAGTTTTAAGTGGTAACAGAAGAAAATTTTCAATTTCCTCCATACACACAGAGATAGATAACACTGCTACTGAAACGGAAATACGAGAATAGCTGGGAGGAGAAGTTGAAGCTTGCTGCTCATGTTATTAAATGCGAGTAAAACCAGACACTATTAATCTTATTTACCCAAAGTTTGTGCTTGTAAATTTTGCAATTTCCTGACAATTCCTTAATGGAAGTTCACATGTACACTGGCCAGTGTTTACCACTCCCGAAATTATTTACCTCTCGGAAGGTTGATATTGTCCATTAATTACCGTAGTCAGAGAAAGAAAAATAATCAGACTGTTCAAAATATGTAAACATCAGGTGCTAACACTGCGCATGCTTTACGTGTACATGTATAATATTTGGGTGGCATTTGAAAATAAATAATTTGTTAAGCCTGATTCACTCTAGCGAGATGAGCACAAACACTAGTAAGCACAACCGCCAGGCATACGCACGCGCAGAACCAGTCACCCACGAACCAAGACATTCGTATTCCTGGCGTTTGTGCTGTGCTTGTGCTTATCTCACGTGCGTGAACCAGGTTTACGTCACACAGCTTCATGCAATTTGAAACTGTCGAATTTTCTCTTTTCAAACTGTGCAGCACATTCCCCGAGTCGCCCTCTACTCTGAGAACGAAAGATCCCATTGGATAAAAACACAATACAAATAACCAAAACTTTTATTCTTAAACTGACCATCCGTAAAGAACATACAATAGCGTAATGTTAAAAAGTGTCAGTTATTGTTAATGTTATTGTTCAATGACAAATGGAATACTTCGTTCTCAGAGTAGAGCCTTGCTGCATTCCCTTACCACTTCAGTACATAGTCTAAGTTTTTTTAGTATATAATTGTTTTTGTAATGCAGAAAGATATTGATAACTGTTAGTTTAGGTCACACCTTTTAAAGGCTATTTACTGTCTGTCTGAAAGATACAAGATGACAGGTGGTCATTCTTACTATACTGTACCTTAAAACAAACTTCTCAAGATCATCAATTTCAACCACAGCATTGGCAGTAGCTGGTGGAGACTCTTTACCTGTCTGTAGTGAATATGAGCAAAGATGATCAGTTGCTTGGAACTTGTAATTACTTAAAGCAGCCACGTCCCATGACAACAGCCAGGCTCAGTTGTCGGAACACAGATTTCTAAAGCTCATCTTTATGTATGTTAAATACATAATGGACTGTAATTTATTGACACTGATGATTACACACGAGTCTCTGGATGAACACACGCAAAAATATGTTTTGGAAGCCGATCATTTCAACGTATGTACAATTCGGTCATAGCAAAATTTTGGATGAGTAAATGAACGAAGTGAACACTACATTACAAGTGCGCTACTAAAGTAAAACTGGTAAGTAACCTGCTTGGAAAAAAGAGTTTTTTTAATTTGGACTATACACTCAGACAGAATATACAGTATAAATACCGTCAATAGGTCAACCACTCTATCACCAAATGTTCTTGTATGTACATGTAAATCATGAAAGTTTCAGAAATTTCTGTGTTGAAGGATACAAATACTTCATAATAATTGTACAATGTAGTATTTATTATACTGCTGACTGATTTCGCATGTTGTGGTTGATCCATTTTAGGTCTCTACAAGCTCTACAGGTGTAGCTCTTGAACACTTGCAATTTCTTTCCCAGAATAATCAATAGAGTCATGTCAAAAGCATCTCTTTTTAGTCTGTACGGCAAGTTACATTTGTATGGATCCTCACTTTCCCCTCCTTGTTTTCATGGCAAGCGCACTCTGCACTTGGGCCATAAAAAGAAAGGAAAAAACTCAGCCCATAACTGGTTGTATGGACCCCGAACTTATTTAATAAGAGGTAAATACTGTAACTGGAGTGTTCAAACAATAAATGTATATTTTTCAGTTCAGTTCAGTTCAGTTTATTTGATTCACCACAGACATTACAAACGCATAATATACTTTTTTACAAACTTAATTAGCTAATGTGGCAAGGAAGCCCAAAAGAAACCAATACAGCTTGTATTATTTGGGCTCCCTTGTGTAATTTCTTATATACTAGTTTAAGAATAGCAGTGGTGCGGTGGCATAGTGTTAGTAATAGTAATGATAATGGTAAATAAATTTTATCAATACTTCAAAGTGTAGTTTAAGTACATGTACACAAGTCACCTTTGTTGTCGCTGTTGTTGTTTTAGTGACTGAACTATATGCAGGAGGAGGGGCCGACAGCTGAGTGGGGTTGGGCGAGGGTGTTCTCGTCCTCTCCATAGCCATTGGTGCAATGACCTGCGAGCTCTGGGGTTCTTCCAGATCCTCGCCGTAGTCCACAAAATCTGCACTGGATGACAAACCCATAGCAGCAAGCTTGCGCTCTGTGTCTGTGGTTTGCTGATGGAGAAAAAAACAAACCAAAACCTTTGTCACCGAAAGCAGGTGCATGTGATCTGGTTTTTGTTTTGTTGGCTGCATATTTGGTTTCATGATTAATCATCATTCATTGATTTAGCTTAAAAATTAAAGACCATTCCAGTGTACCGCAATACAAATTTTGTTTAAATTTATCAGTTTTGACTGAAAGTGAAATTGTGAAAGGAACATTTAATACCTTTCTTACTGGTTGCTGCTCCTCCTCTTCAGTGCCGACGTTGACAAGGAGACCTCCTGAAGGAACATCAACCAGTGGCGTATGGTTTGTTGAGCCATCGATACCTACATCAACCATCATAGCAACCAAACAAACAGTCAGGCTTAGCCTACAGAACTTAATACATGTATCCTCCCTTGTATGACATCATTTATTCAATTTGCTATGCCAACATGTAGCTTCCAGAGCTCTCTATCCCTAAAACAGAGAACTGGTAGACTGAAAGAAGGCCTTTAACAACAATGAACAAAAATTTATGTCAACTTGTAAACTGCCAAATAGGCTAGGCATAAACGGGACTGAATAAGGTATAACTTAATGTAAGTAAAAACAAAAGTAATAATTTATAGGACACTAATTGAAACAGATGCAGAAAGGTGCAATACTGTTGAAGGTGTTCACCTACACTGTAGTTTGATACAGTCATGTATTTTACATGGCATTAGTAAAACATGAAAATCTACTATAACTTAGCTAAACAGCATGTTTAATTATTAAAACAATATTTAACTCTGACTAGTACAAGTACATGTACCAGTAGTACATTCTTTTTTAGTTTAAGTTCTTCTGTGTTTAATAGAGCAAAAGTTCCATACATGAAGGGACCTGAAGAATCTAAGGCTTTTCCTGGCTGTTAGTGACACTGTTTTGCAGTCTAACTACCAGTATTGGCTGAAATCTTGTGAAAGTTTTAAAACATTTTGTTTCAAAAAATACAAAAAATATTTTATTGTGCAAAGGTTGCTGTATTCTCATTATAAAAGGTGAAATGTCGTGCAGAACAATGAAGCAGGGTCTGGAAGGAGGCCCAGATCCCACATTCTGACCCCTTTTTTATTAGAGCCTAACATCCAACTTTCTTTTCACAATGCTTTATCGTGCATCCTTTGCCCAATTTTAGCGATTCCTGCTTCCTGGTCCAAGCAGTCAAATATCAATGCCTGCATCACTTTTTAAGTAAAATACTAGAAGGTTACCTACAGTAAAGTTTCTAATTAGGGACATAACATTTTTATGAGGGGAGAGGGGGGGGTCTGTAGATTTTCATTTCAGTTTAAAGGATTTTTTGACCCCCCCCCCTTTGGATCCCTTAAAAAATGTGATCCTCCCCCCTCCCCTCAACCCTAAGGATGTCCCCCCTTTTGGATCAGTAGTATAGCTTGCACTCTGATTTCTAATGTTGCATACTTTCCATTAAACTCTGGAAAAAACACAACCCCCCTGTTTAGATTCGGAAAAAAAATGTGATTTTTTAGCAGAGTTTTTATTGTAAAACAGATAATTATCCTGCTTTGAAGGCTATTATTGGCTAATGCTGACCAATGTACTGCATGCTCACAAAATCATCTAGTTAGCCAGCCACCAACCCAACCAGACTCCTGCCCAGATTAGTCACCACACTCACTCACAGCAATCACACATTGCCGCCCCCATAAAATCTTCAGACCCCCCCCCCCCATCTCATTTCATTTACTTTAGTTAGAACTTAAGGGAATTGTTTGGCTTGCAAATTTAATTTTTGTTTTGGAAGACAAGACTGTTTCTACTCAAGTTTTTGTTAAAAGCATGTTTCAGCTCTTATGGTATCCTTATCGATCGAACAAACTACACATAATCTAACTGGGCATAAGGCAGGTGTATCAAGGGACACGCAAATCCATATACTGTAAAGGATCTTTCTGCTCCCGTCAGGTCCAAATCGTTTGGTCTACATGTACAGTAGTGTGGTGTGAAACCTGCTACAGTTGATGCTGTACAAGATGATGAGGTACATGTGCTGCATGGTTGTGTAAACAGTTATTTAATTGCAACTCCCAGCATACCATGATATGTTGTGTTGCTGTACGCAGTGGTTCCTTGCACTATAGGTGCCCTTTCTCCTCTAGTTGCGTGGCTTGACATTGGTCGAACCATGTCGTTGGCTTGGACCATACCAACTGTCACAAACAAAACAACTAAAATAATTAATTATTGTAAAGGTATATGAGCACCAGTAATTCTACTATTCACAGCTTGCAGCACACCCTAACCCTTGGTTTCTGCTGGTGTATCACACTTTCATAACTTAGCCACTCACCTGGAACAGATCTCTTGGCTTCATTCTTTCTTCTCATTATTTCTCTCTGAAAAAGGAAAATTGGCAAGAAATTTAATTAATCAAAGGAACAGTCATGTGTTTTCAAATTGGCTAACTAGTTGGTTGTTACATTTCAAATGACAAATACATAAAAATGATTTAATTTCAAATGCTACATGTACCAGCAAGAGCACAATCAGGCTTGTACCATCCTGAAAATAGATATCTATATCAAGGATAAACTACAGTTACTGTTATGTGTGTATCTTATTGAAAATTTGAAAACTGGACTTAGAACAATTTTAATTTTATTATAATTTATACTCAAAATGTTACAATCTAAGTGCTACATGTATATGCATGTTTGAAGACTTTACCAGTGTATTTGAAAAAAATCTTTTGTCACAGGTTGGCCTATTTTGGAATTTGCAAATTAAAGTGCTATACTGAAGTGTATTTTCTGGATTTACACTGTACAGTAGTTGACATGTATATTCACGGTATAAATCCTATATACTGCCATTTGTCCAAATATGGAAACTAACAATTTTATCATGGAAGATTTTCCCTTAAAACGGCCAAAAACCAGAACTCTGTAGAAAATAGAGTTAAAGATATTTTTATTTAGTGTTTGTTATTTTATAAAACAATTATTCCACTCTTGTGCATTGGATATAAGCTTATGATAGCCAACTCGATACGCTGCACCTCGTCTGCTATCTAAAAGCTCATATCCAACGCTCATTTGTGGAATAATTATTAAGTATACATTCAATTTATTGGGAATACCGGTACTTGAGACAGCAACAAAAACAGCCACAAGGATAACCATCAAAATGAAAATATTATATCTTTATGTACAGAGTGTACTGACCTGCTGTTCAAGCTTTCTCTGTCGAACGCTGTTTGGGCTGATGGTCTGGCCTTCACTCTCATAAACACTGATGAAACAATATTAAATTACATATTAAATATGAAAAATCTGTTAGCACAAGTTTGAAATAAAGTAAACCATTAGAAGGTCTTCAAAAAGCTACTCATGAAAAACACTTCACTAAAAACTCCCTTTCCCAAAATGAGCTTTATATTGATTTACTCATAATAATATCTTTTATGTGAGCTATTGTACATGTATCATGCTGTTGCATGTAAACACTGCATGGGGTTGAACTCCTCACGCTTTATGGCCTAATTTTTTTTTCCTTTTCGACCTGCAAAATGTTAGCTTGCGCTGCAGCCGGACATGTCAATTGTTTTTAAATGTCAATTTAGTCCATCTGCACAATGTCTCCAGAAAGCGTGTTCACGGCACCATCAGTCGTTTTGGTCTGCAGTTGTCTGCTTGACTTTTCTCCTGCTTTCTTTGTTATTGAAAACACAATGTGGTTTTGAAAGTTGTTTGAGCAAAAACTCCAAAGTTGCATCACTGACTGGTGCGCTATTTTAAGGTTTATTAGTTCGATGCCACATATGGAATCGATCGCAGGCGTGAGTTATTTTTTGAAAAAATTCAACGTTTTTTTCATGTATCGGTATACAGTTATTTAACGGTAAACATACAGGTGATTTAGTTGTATTTCTGCGATATTTTCTTTGTGTCGTGGATGTGCAAAAACTCATGCGACAATATGATATAAGTTTTACTTAAATTTTCTGGCATTTTTACTTAGTGTTTAGAGCATGCAAGGCGCATACCCAATGCAAACTTTAATTTAACACCACAAATACTGGTTAAATGGATTTTCATTTATAGAGATGGATATCGACGAAGGATGATCAGGGAAAAGTTTTAATAATAAACTGCATAACAGTTTCAATTTTGTTTGGAGTGTTGAGAAGCACAGATGGTAAAGTGACAAAACAACCCAATAGCCAAAAAAAGTGTTTGAACTTTGATAGCTGTTGTTCGATGAACTACATAATTTTATATTATTACTCTTGAATGTGACAATTTATGAATGGAAGTCGGACACTTTGGTAAATTCAGAATTATGTCAAAAAGCTGCTGCCTCTTGGACTTTGCTAAGAAAACTTTAAAATTAAATTTTCTAACATTTTTGATGATATGTTATTGTTTTTCTTAAAAACACCAGTCTTTTTTATTTTAATATAATTTCCCGTGGTCAGGTCCATGCTTCGAAAAATTATATTGGTCTGGCCTTATTAGTTTACTGCAATATGAAACTGTCTAAAGCTAGCCTTTGAGTCCGACTCCAGTGTTCAACATCCACTAGATGAGAATATGATCGCTTAATTTAAGGTAGACTCTGCACAGAGGTATGCACTACAAATTTGCAATGTTTTTGAAGATTCTCTACATTTCCACAACACTTATTATGAACTATTAATTTTACTTACAGCAGTATCACAGCTGCTGTTGCTTCGCTTGCACTTAAATTTGCAAAAATCATTGCTATAGGCTAAGTACATGTATGACAGGACACTTGTCTGGGGCAAGCAGAGATCTCAAAATTTGGCAGTTAAAAGTTTTTGAAACTGATTTACAAATTGAGTGTACCGCAATAGACAATAAATATAACAGGACTGTTACTATCAAACAGCTTGTGCAAAGAACAAAAAAAACCTCCAGAAAATGCTGTCCATTTTTTATTTTGTGTCAAGTTCAAATTTGTACCTAACATGGGGAAATTACTTTTATTTAAAGCTGAATTTAAGAAGCTATAATTTATGCAAAATAAAACAGGCCAAGCAAAATATTATGTTGCTAAGCCCACTTTCAGGTTAAACCCAATTCTTGAAATTCTACAAGCCCTTTTTGCACAAAAATGTAGGCAAGTTCTAATAACAAGTTGCAAGCCAATTTGTAAAATATTATTACTCAGGGCTGAAAGGTGCCCAAGTCAAGGTTCTGCCTCTGTATTTTATTATTATTATTATTTGTTTTTTTCCTGTTCCAACTTTCCTGCTCAGCTACAAAGTCTAAACTCCATTGGAACAGCACCACAGTCGGGGTGAACAAGGTCACAGGAGTGATTGAAAGCTTCCCAAACATTTGAAAAAACATTCTGGAAAAATTTAAACATTCTGATATTACAAGACACCAGGATGGATGAATCTGTTCAATATCGATTCCTGGTAATTTGAGGCATCCTATTAAACTTGCATAAAACTAACACTGAGGTATGCCATACCCTGCAGTTACGCAAGGGTAAACTAACAATGAATTTAGTGTATGATTCAATTTAAAGTCAGAAACAATGTAGAAGACATAGTTGTCAACCATGATCAATGTCTTGAAAGAGTTACATGTATATTCCCCTGGTTTTCATGTTTTCTCGATCGCTCTAGATACTGGTTCTGAGGAAATGACTGCCTGCAAGATAATTTTGTCGGGTATTGAGATAAATGCCAGTATCACTAAGTACTTTCACAGCCTGGCATCCTTCAGGGCTGATGAATGAAAATGTATACATGATTTTGTGTGATCAACTACCCAACAGTGTTTGTTAATAATTTACATTCAAGTCTAAACAAAGTGAAGTAATGCATCCTTAGACATGACAGTGCAAATTTGAAGTAATGATTAAATCCAAAACTCTTTTTTTTAAAAATAGACGAGGAGCAAGTGTAAACTCATTTTGCGTCACATCGCATGCGTTATGCAAGATTAACTCTCAATCATGCAGGTGTCTCCGTATGGCACACTGGTAAAACCATTGGAATAACTTTTTTAAATTTTTTTTTTTAATTAAACGTTTAGGGGCCACAAAATCCTGAAAACAGGGGTTTTTTTTCTTGGCAAACGAAAAAAAGAGAGAAAAGAAAAACCTCTGAAGGAATAATGTCAAAATCCTGTTGAGCATGTGCGAAGGATGATGCAGTGTAACTTTGCATTGAAGCTGCACCATTTTGGTAATCAGATATGTAAACAGTTAATGCGTGAGTATGATGCAAGGGGTTAAAACCGGTTACACAACCAGCTTGACAAGTGCGACTAACCCAGACTCCTGGAAGATGTATTGCTCATGCTCAATGTTCAGGGTTTTAATTAACACAATTCCTGTGGGTTTCTGTTTTCTCTCCTTGTTTCGCATGCCAGGAAAAACCTCTGCTATCAAGGTAGGGTTTCAAGTTTAGTTTTTTAGAAAACCACTTGTTACTATTATTCAGGACTGTGTGACATGATGCAACTTGACTTGTTGTCATGGAAATTTCTTGTGAGGTTTGCTTTGAGATGCCTTAAAAGATTTTACCAAATTTATACAATCACTTATCAAATGAAGCTGCCAGCTTATACTCAATACAACTTGTGAAAATGTGATATTTGGTCTCCAAACCAACATAGTGAGCATGTGCAAAGTTGTTCATGCAGTAGCATGTTTGAATTCTGCACATACTTGAAATTTACAAAAATTAGCACTCACTTCCTTGTTTGCTATGCAAAGAAATGCTAAAAGTTAAGAATAAACCTTTTAATAAAATTATTGCAATTATATATATCATGTTTTAAGGACATCCATGGAACAAAAAACCATAAATAATTGTACTATGGAGATGACTTAACTCAAGGAGATAATTGTATAGTCCGAACGTCATACAATTACACACGTCCAGTGCATTCACAGCTGATAAAAAAGCTAAAACACACAAACTGGTGGCTACTGATGCTATTAGAAACCAACTCCGACACGTTTATTCAAATTTATTCTACACCGGTCGGGAAAGTCAATTATCGTGAATAAACTGGCTTTTGGGGTCTTGCGAGTTATTCTAGTGAAACAGCAGCGAACAAATATAGTTAATTTAATGACACAAGAAAATGGATGTAAACCATACGATATTTGATACATGATATGACAGGACATACCAGAGACAGGAGAAAATATTTAATTTTTATATGAGAAAATTCTCTACAATATTTTTTAGTTTACGTTATTATTCTAAACTGAAAAATACAAAACTAGTAAAAAATAACTGGGGCAAATGTTCTCAGGCCGGGAGTCTTTTAGCTTGCATTATGTTTAATCTATCTGTCAGAGGATCATTTATCTGAAAGAAAACAGGACGTCTGACGCATTTTGATTGTCCAATTTCTTCCGCCATTCCCATCTGCTCACAATGCAGCTCAAGGATCGTGCAATTTCTTAATTTCACTTAATATTTGAACCAAAGCGATACCACCAGGTCATGTTGAGTGTGGTATCTCGAGTTGAGTTTGGTGTACTAACCAAACCGCAGAACAAATTATTATCTTCGAAGAAGTTTGAATGGAGACAACTGCAAACATAACACCGCAAGAAAAAACGCACACCATCGATTTTTAAGACTGCTAAATGCACTTAATTGCCAAAAAAAATCAATAAATTTTCTCTGCATTTTAGGATATTTCAATGCTGAATAGACGGTATATTTTCATTAGTCAGATAATATTCACGAGTATATTCATGAATCAACAAGAAATCTTTCTACTTTTGAATCACGTTTTCGACATGTAACGAGATCTTCATGCTTGGAAACGCTCGTCAAATTAAAAAGCGAAAACGCTCCACTGTATATAAAATAAATCGTCGACACCAGAACACCCAAGCTGTTCTAGAGCATACAGAAACCTTTCTCAAAAATCCATGAAACGATTTATATCAACCACTGATTTATAAGTCAGTGGTACTGCAAAAGAGTTTTATCACTGACCGCCGAATAACTCGCGTCAAGTGATAGCCGACTGTGACAAATCTTTGCGTTCTTTTTAACGATCCCCAAAAAGTCTGCAAGAAAACGTTGCCAGTCTAACACGAACAGTATAAAATATCTTACCTGCCGGGAGGTCCTGACATTGTCGAAGACGACCAAGCGCTGCAGAGAAAAGCAGGTGAAGGGAAAAAATTAGTTTAATGAAAAGTTAGAACACGAGCAGGCTGCAATCAAAACTTGGAAGCAAAAGCTTGGAAAAAGCAGAACCAAGGAGCGGATAGATTTAAACGAACCTATCGCTAAACCCATATGACATGACTGTTAGCAACGTTTGGCCAATTAACGAAAATAAAAAACCAATACTTCAGACAATTCAGCGAGCAAAGTACGAATCAAAACAGAAGTAATAACTCAAGTTTAAAAATTGAGCTCGAACTCAAAGCTTCGAACACTGGGACCGTGCTATCTGATTGGATAATAATTAACACGTGATTACCCTGTGACATCATCATTTGTGCTTCGTATGGAAATCTGTCAGACGAGACACAAGCCGACAAACCAGTGTTTTTTCCGCGCTGTTTTTTGTTCTTTTGGTCTACACGAGCGAATAACTTCAGAGAAAACCGTATTTTCCAGAAGACATTTAAAGAGCTGAAACAAAGACACGCGTTTTTCATTGGGGAAATCAAGCCGAAAAAGCCTGCTTAAATTTGAAAGTGTTGCCATGGCAACTGCAGGTGATAAGTTTTCTGAGGAAATTTGCTCGGCTTGTTTTTGCTCCAATCAGGTCAATATACGTCTCTCCCAGTTTGAATTTATAAGTTCACTTGAAGTAAGTATAAAAAGTTTAAAAAAATGTGGTACTAAAATAATACTTGTGTAATGTATATGAAAGCTTTCCAGTAAATGCACAGATGTAAGTGCATCATTCAAAATAAATTGATAAGGTTAAGGTTTGCTGCCACGAGCGAAATCAATTATATCTATAAATGCGATATTTTGTCGATGTTCAGTTCCGTAAAAATTTACATAACTTGATTTCATTTGACGCTTTAATGGCGGCTATGTTTCTCATCAAGAGATCAAAAACCTAATTTATATTCCTCGACATCGGCATCATTTTCAAAAGCCCGGATAATATTTAGAAAACAGGAGTTTGGAATTTTGGTGTATAGTACTGCGGACTTCTGTGCTAGTATTTTTCTTACAGCGCTCATTACCACGGCTGTTAATTGCTACAGTTTTGTCACGCGCCGGGCATTTTGCATGCATGTACTGTTTTTCTCTAAGTTAACTGACAACAAAGATGAAAACACTAACTTATGTTTTAGATTATTCGAATGTTTTGAGGATTTAAGTGAGATTTCCTAGCAGTAAACGTTTGAAACAATGACTGGGAACTGATTTACCTGAACTGTTTGAGTTGTTTTTGTTTTTCTAAAAAAGTTCTAACAGTTTATATTCGGTAACCAATAAGAGTCAGAGAGTGAGACCTCTTCAATTCATCCTCGGCCCACAGGCAGCCCAAGCTTACAGTTTGTGTTAACGGTCCACGCGAAATAAGACTCTGTGTGGGAACTCCTGGACCGGGTGATTTAAAAGACTTTGTATGGAAATCCACTCGATTTCTCCAAAATATGCGATAATGTTACGAATGATGAAATAAAGTTGACTTACCTCTTGTTTACCGTGTACTTGTCTGTTCTGTGTAGTTTGGGGCCGGCCATTTGGAGCGATTCGACGGTTTAATAGGTTCCCCCTTCTCTTTCACATGGGGGAACCTAACCGTCGACAAATCGCTCAAAAGCGCTCCAAATGGCCCCATTCATAACAATATCATATATTTTAGAGAGATCGAGTGGATTTTCTATACAAAGGCTTATAAATCACCCGATCCAGGAGTTTCCATACAATTTCTTTCTTCGCACAATGCAACCGTTATTAAACACAAACTGTAAGCCTGGGGCCGAGACTAAACTCTCGGCTGCTTATAGCTGCTTTCAGATCGTCCCCGCCATCCCAAAGGCAGAACTGCGGGAAAGGTATACAATTTCATGAATTTAGTCGAAAGTTTGACAGCAAACTATGTTTTCCCTAATGCACCAGTCAATTGAAACCACGCCCCCCCCCCCCGATCCCCACGACGTGGCGGGGAATTTAACATTATGCCATTGTTATGTATGAGTCAAATCCAGGAGTGCCCATTCCCCCGGGCAACACCCGGGGATTTGACACGAATTAAATCCCGGGTGGGCGGGAATTTGACATTAATATTGTTCAGGTCCCGGGCATTTGACACCGGGAAGAAACGTTGCAGCTACTTGTGTATCTCAATAATACGCATCAATAATCAAAATCAATCGATAAGGCAGTGTAAAGGGTTGTTTTCAGTTTTATTTTGTAACCACGTGAATTCAGTGAAGTATAGAAAACAAGAAAAAATATTAGAGATATTCGACACTATGTACTGATGAAGTACTTTATAATGAATTAAAATACCAGTAGCATAGGGCTACACCGCACGCGACTCGGGACTAAGTTATTCTTCGTTGCGTGGTCCAGCTACAAACAAACCTAGCAAGAACATCAAAAATATTAGGATTTCTGCGAACAAAGCTCGGTACATTTTACGAATGATTTGCTACTTTGCCAATAGCTGAAGCCTGATGTTAACCCGAACCTTCTGAAAACTTTCTTGAGTTGCAAAATTTAGAATGTACTGATTCGTGCTCTTATACTTCATCTTGTCTTCAAACACGATTTGCATTGTTCCGAAGTGCGCTGAGCTCGTACCTAGAACATATTTAAAGTGGTCACCACACAGGAAAATATTGAGGAACGTAGTGGCAGTGTGGAAATCCCCGTTCAGGTTACCTGAAATCAATCTGGATTTTGTCACTTCAGCCCGGGGGGCAGGGAATTTGACCCCTCAGAAATCACTAGGGAGCGGAGCATTTGACCAAAGAAAAGGCCCGCATGATGGGGAATTTGACAAAAAAAATTAAAAATGTCAAATGCCCGGAGGTCAGCCCGGGGGGGGGGGGCATGGGCACCCTTGGATTTGACTCATACAATAAACGTTGTTTAATTTCCTCTCCCCGGGGTGAAACAGCATGTTAAACAGCCCGGGGAACGAGGCGTACTTGTATATACATATATGCTGCAACACAAGGGTCAACCGAAAATGAGAAAATTTCTAGTGCTCACGTATCAAAAAGCAGGTGCCTTCAAATAAACGCCGCACCCTGGATGCGGCATTTATTTGAATGTTGAACAAAAGATAATAATTATAAGTCTTATAATACAGCAACTACCAGTCTTGTTTATTAATTTAGAAAGGTTTATCAGCCAATGTTTTGATCTAGTATATAAACAAGCAAGAGAAAGATCAATATTGATTATCATAATTCGTTCGTCTTAAAACAGCTCCGGATACTTGCTTTCATCTAAAACTTTCTCAATTGAAAATGCGTGTACATTAATGCCTTTCTATTCAGTTCCTTGTCCAATATTCTTGCATTCTACAAATTTGTTGTCAAGTGAAAGAAAAGCGTAAAACCTGGAAATCTAGAAAACCACAGACAACAAACTGAAACATCAAATTGATGGCGTTCACTTTTTACAAGCGCAGAATGGAGTTTTTTAAAACTGTAAGATTAAAGTTAAAAAGGCACTGAAAAAAATCCGCAGCATCGAATTTATCTGAATTCTCACTTGTTTACGAGCGCAACAAGTTGTAGTTTTAAATCTGTAAAGCTTGGTCGGTAAAGCCAGACAAAGAACTGTATTTTTTTTTTACCATTTAAAGAAAAGTCATGGTTAGTTGTTTAAAAAAATAAACAGCATTTTAAATAAACGCCGCACCCAAAAATAAGAAAAATCTGATAAACGCCGCGGCGTTGATTCGAGTGTTCTTCACAGCGAGCCAAGAAATCGGCGAAATCAGCCGTAAAATCTGATTCATTTCGGTTGAGCTCGCTGTAATTGCAGACAACTGGTGTAAGTTTTTTCACCTGAACGTGTTCAATGTTTTGTTGATTTAGCTTTCGTTTATAAATTATACGGTTACTGATTTTTTAGTTTGAAGACTCACAGAAGTTTAAGCGGAATCAAATCTTTATTGAAGCATTTACCGATTACACTGAACTTTGACAGAAAGTTAATCGAAGATCTTTTAAACAAAGTTGTAGAAAAGGTTCCTTGTTAAGGGTGTTGACACAACTTGAAGAAGCATAACCGCTTAGAAAGTAATAGACCATTTACTTGTTAGTGCATTACCAATTACTCTTTCGCTCAAATGAAAATGGCTCAAATTATAGAAAATTCGGAAGATTTTGGCAAATACCCAAATACAAAGGCCTGGAAGCACCTAAGAGCCTGGGTATTTTGGAGGTCTCGCAGCCCGGGGAAGGATTGGTTCAACCCCCCCCCCCCCACAGACGCACACACACACTGTAATTTTTTTAGTTATTTATCCAACAGATGTGAAACTTGGGTCAATTATTAAGTGGCATAAGATCTACACAACTGTGATATCAATTTGTAATTGGGGTATATAACGTACTTATAACAACGTCACCACATTCGATTTTTTGGAATATTTTCAGCAATTCAAGACTTTCGCCTATGAAATCAAAGGGAAACCATGCAATATACTCAGATATATTTTAATGAAAATGGCACAGACATACTTTGTGATAGTATTAATAAGAATATAACTCTGGTATGACGTAGTAGTGACGTCATCAACTAGTTCATAGACTGGTCAAACACTCGGTACTTGTTATAATTTGACCAAATTGACAATGAGAGTATTTAAGTTTCGACTAACGTGTAAAATATTAAGATTAGTTAGCTGACCAAATAACCACGTGACCTGTATAACCTGTGACGTCATCATTTTTTTATAAATGTGCTACCTTTGCCATGACAACATTGTACATGTTTCATTTTTGCTTTCAGTTTTTACAAAAAGGTCGAACAAGAAACTTAAACGGTTACTTCTGTTACATTTCATCATCACTTAAAATGCTTAACTCTGTGCTTAACTTGGAATGTATCCCAAACGTCTTCTGAGGCTAAGATTTTATATATGAAGGTAGCCGTTGCCCATGGCAACAACAGAAAACTGTTATATATCTCCGTTGCTATTCAACATTTTTGTTACAGGAAAACAAGTGTCTAGTCTCCTTCATCACAACGTATGGTGAATATATGTACAGAAAAAAACGTATTCAGGGTGTTTATTACAAAATAGTGGTAATTTACCCACAGTGTACCACTTTCCACATAATCGTACTAATCAGTAGAGTTTATTAAAAAAAATAAACTACAAGAAACTTATTTTACTTGTCTAAGACTCATTTACCTATGAAAAGTTTGGAAATATTAAAAAAACACAATACTCAAAACTCCCAAAACAACCTTTCATTTCAAGGTTACTTGGCAACAGCACACGTCATATGTTAGAAAATTGTATGTCAAAACCCCATAGAAGTCTAAGAAAATTCATGAAGTTCTATCATAATTTTCCAAACGGTATAGAAGTTATGGCCAAAAAAACCCTGGGGGGTTGATTTAACCACCCCAGGCTAAATAGGGTTTTAAGCTCCGTGTAGTTATAACGCAAATCAAAACAAGTTATTAAGTGAATGACGCAGTGAACGACAATTTCTACGGTTATCCAAAGATGGCAACTTTATTGTGGAATTAGCTAAACTCCTATAGTAGCTTACAGGTTTTAAACCTTCTAACTAAAATTTTCTTAATCAGTCCACCAAACCTTCTAAACGACAGGGGTTTTGTAAGGGCGAATGCAATGTTCACCTGAACCAAAAAAGATTTTCGGTAAAGCTTACTCCCATAATACCTCGATAAACACCCTCACTTAATCAGGTGAAACTATTTTCAGCGAAACAAAATTTTTGTATAAAAAGTGTTTACTTTACAGAACACAAATGAGATATTACAGCATCTAAAGTAATACTGACACTAAAAACCAAAAGCCTTTGACTAGGAAACCCATGAAAAACCATGCAGCATATAAAAAGTTAACTTCCATTGCAGCACCAAAGGTTATTTCCTGCATTTACGATGAAGGAAGGTGGCGATGCTTGTCCTAACTCTACAGCCGAGCCTCTTCACTTCGCCTCTAAGCCCTAATCGGTGCAGCAGATTGCATGGCCTTCTGAAGGGCATTTGGCAACTCGAGCTCGTTGACACAAGAACATCTAAAACAGTTTTCTAATTTCATCTTGTTAAAACTAAGGTGAACGTTGAACATTTTTAAGGAAAGCATAACGGAGAACTAAGCTTAAATACGATTTGTGCCACTTTGGAGGTTTAACTCAAATCCATCCATCTGTTGAGATGACGGGTTCAGTTGACCAAACCTGACTTCGCTCTGACATCAACAGAGTTAACCTGGGAAAAGAGTGACATTATTTATTTATGTTTAAATTTGGCATCCGGGAAGGGCCCTTCAACAGACACAAGACAAGACGGTAGGGTGGTAAAAGGATCGGGAGTAGACTTGAGGAGTTGCAGCTAATTAATCAATAATAATAATAATAATAATAATAATAATAATAATAATAATAATAATAATAGTAATAATAATAATAATAATAATAA
>JAOBRG010390546.1:0-10626 GCA_027574985.1 Umimayanthus nakama | reverse complement strand
CTTTGAATATAAACAGGGTTACGGCAAGTTGCGCAAAAACTTCAAACAAAAGCAAAACAATAGGAAAGAATCTTCAGGAAAAAAAAAATACCGTTTTGTCGGGTCACTTTGATTTCATCAAACTCTGTAACGTCTGATATTCGTGAGGTGTGCATATTATTAGAAGTCATAACGCGCTGACCTGGCGAAAGCTTTCCAAACTATAACGCTGTGACTTATTTCACTGAAACTTCCTAATGTACTAGAGTTTATTTGTAAGATAAACATTCCACAGTAATCGTTTTTGGTGTTGTAAACGTTTTACTGTTTATGTCAAAAAAGAGGACGGTTTTTTCGATGACAGATTAAACTTATATTGCATTCTTGAATCTATTTAACAGCCGTATCAAACTTGATGAAGGAGATGTTTCAGTACATTTGCACGAACGTCGAAATTATCAAAGAAGTGTAAGGAATTTCCTTATCTTGTTTTAAATGAAGTGTTTGCTTTAACATTTTCGTGGTTTGTTGATGAAATTCAACAACTGAAGCGAAGGTGGATTAGCACCAAATCGAAAGTCAAATAAGGTGGACGGCTGCACGCTTAGCATAATAATACTGATTTATACGAAATAAGGCTAAAATCTCTTGTCCAATTATAATGTTGTTGTAAAGCAAGCTGCACATTAAAAACGTCCAGATACACGGAGACAGTCTTCCCTTGTTTACTGTTTCATGATATTGGCATGAGTAAGTAAAACCCTTGCAGCCACGCTGCTCTGTTTGATAAGTGAGTGTCGAAAGACAGCTAGCTAAATAGAAGATAATTGACTTCCGAATTAGTGCCGTGTGCTCAATAACAAAAGACCACGTGGGCGAGCTTCGTATATGATTAGCCTAATTATCCGCAAAAATTACATGGCCTTAATCTCTTTACTTATTCAATAAAGGGTTTTCCGCCGTGACCGCTGACCCGAGATGTAAATAATTTCCATCAAGTTATGAACGGAGGTTACACCAAATAAATAAGTGGAGTGAACAGATCATTCTTTCGCCAAAAAAAAAACAAAGTTTTGCTTACTCAACCGAAAGTCTGAAATAACATGATCATAATGATAATAGCGCTGTGATGTTTTGCAGGTTAAGGGGTAGGTCAACTGCGACCAGATCGCGTCAACAACTTGCGTAACGTTTTGTAGCTTTTGTCTGATAGATAAACAGTTTTGACCAGACCGTCAAGAATTTTGTCTTTCCTTGTTTTTGCAGACTAAAATGTACGGCAACTCTTCAAAACTTCAATTGATTTTCAAATTTTTTCTTGAAACACACGCTGCCCCAAACCGACTTTGAACCCTGTTCCTGACATTTATGTTATCGGCCCTGCGCTCTTTTCAAGCCTTGTTTATATTGTTCACCCGTCTCGTGAATTGTTTTAAAAGATAAAAATTTTCAATTATGACTAAATTAGAGCCGCTGCCACAAGTCCACTCACGGATCAGTTCAGAACTCAGACAGCGCGCTTTATTAATACCGCCAGCGAGTCCTCGAAATGTTGAGAAAACTACGGTGATGGGTTGGTGCGAACATGGACTTAATACCGTCGGATAAGTCATGGCGCCGGGGCGGTTGACTATATTTTCGGCAGGAATGGGGGGAAGAGTGGTGGTTGTCACCCAAGATTTCAAGTCCTGACCCTATTTCTGACCCAAAGGGTAGTCTTCCTTTCCCTATCTCAAACCAAACTGCAGATGTCGACAACCCAATTCAGGCCGGAAGAAGTGCGCATTCTTCTAAAAGGACAATAAAACACCATGGTCATGTGAGTTTGTTTGTTTTTCATCCTAAAATATGCAAAGTGACAATCCACGACAGCAATGTCGAAGCAATTTTCGGAAAACATCTATGGTCAACAGATTATTTGTGAAAACCTGACCCTTTTTCTGACCTCTCAAGCAAAATGGATACCTGTTTCCAAACCAAATCAACCCGAAACGCGAAAGGACGACATATACCCATATAGTCAGTTGAAGGCAGATCATATAACAGTGAACTGATAGTTGAACTCATAGCCCAGCTTGTAGTTGGCATAGACGTCACACAATTCATCAGTTTCTCTAAAAACTTGAATGTCTGAGTCAATAACCATCTGGCCACTGCGCAGACGATTACTAAAGTACAATCCTGCGATTAAATCTTAGAACGCTTTTCATTCGTCCGGTCTGGCCGGCGTTTTTTTTTCTTTTTTTGACGCCGCCTCTTTAAGATGGCGGACGCTTACATTGCCCAACTTAGAAAAATTTCAAGAAGAAAAAAATAGAAGTTAAAGATAAAACGAGTCTCGAACGTAGGACCTCATAAACAGGAGTTAATATTCACTACCACTACGTACACTGACCCATCATTTCGCTGCCAACACTTCACATTTTTTTTGTATGTCTTTCTAAAGTTCTTACAAAAGTAACCCTGACCCAACCCTACTCTAACTAACCATAGATAACCATGAACAACCATCATTAGCACTATGATATGAATTTACGAATAATAAATTAACCGTGACAGTCCGCCATGTTGAAATGGGCATAAAAAATAATTTTGCCCGGTCCGTCAGTTAATGGAACGCACGAGTTCTCACGGTCCGACAGGGGGTGGGGGCTAGATGCGTTATGGCGGGAAAAAATGTACGTGCGTGTCTTTGACCTTACATGTACCATTCAAACTGGCCAAAAACCAGTTTTTCGACCGACCAAAATGGACAGCTGGAACGAGACTTTAGAGACAGTACAACTGATTTTGTGTAACCATGAGCGTGTGCGTGCGTGTGTGTGTGTGTGTCTGGAGGAGGGAGGGGGGTAGAGCCGCGAACGGGCTAGGTAAAATAATGATTTCTGTGCAATCTTTTTCTTTTCAACCTTCCGCAGTTTTTTCCCTTCTGCTGTCATATATTCCCTTTGCAACCTTTTTGGTGTACAAGTTATAATTTCTTCGCTTGGCTTTATCGTGCAGCTATTTTTACATTTTGTTCCGACCCTTCCTCAGACATCTATTGGTCGTTCCCTTCAAGGAGAAATTTTGCCTCGCTATCTATCTTCCTGTGTTTCAGTTGCAACTGTCTCAAGGGTCTCCGAGGTTTTCTGGTTCTTAATGAGGGTCCTGAAGGGATAAAATGGGAGCTGGGATTTTGCTTTACTTTAGGCTGGGAAAACGGGAATTGAGTTACTGAGAATGGAATTTGCAGTCTCTAAAACAACAGAAAATAGGAATGGGATTTATGTTTTCATCTGATGCACAGGGAAGGGTTGTAAGAGATTATATCAAACAGACCACAATTTGTATTTGACTTCAATTTTTTAATCTCTTCATACATATCATCCCACGCATACAATTTCATAACAGTATTGAAATCTTATATATAAAAACTATTTTGATTGTTCTAAATGCTATCTCCCTATATTAAGTGACAATGTCAAGGTTATAATGCTTGATACGCGAAACACGAGATCAGAAAGCTGCAGTGACCGTCCTCAGACGCCCAGTCCTCCTCTCCCGGAACATGGCGTTCGGCACCAGACTTCCGTACAACACCTTTGTCAACGACCTCAGTGCGCATGACGGCTTGGTTTTGTTTCTCAATTGATGAGTTTCCAAGCTCGTTCCCTTCGCCCTCTCTCATTACTTTCTGCACGGCGAACAAAATCTGATAGAAATGAGGAAACAAAATATGAATAAGTTAAAGCAATAACAGCGGTTGAAAATTAAGAACATATACAGTGCAGACAGCATAGATGTGTTTTCAATATTCAAATGAAAAAAAAAGTTAAGAAGAACTTAGTTATTCACTAAAACGAATAATATCAAGTCTAGTTTTGTTCAAAGTAGTCCTTTTTCAGCACATTTTTCCCTCCCTATGTAGGATGTTGCGGAACAATGCGTGTAATGGAGAATTGGGCAAATTTCATAGAGAAAACACGTTTTTAAAAAAAGCATGACGAAATAATTTGTGGAACAATCAACAAACCCAAAAATTAAAGTCTTGTTATCAAATATCATGATCTTCTGGCGTAGAATGTGTTAGGGTTCAAAGTGTCGTCGAGACGGCGGGGGGGGGGGAGGGGTGAGTAAAACCAAACCGAAGATCTGTTTGACCCTCCAAAAATGCAAAGGATCACGGCAGTGGATCAACCAAAGTTTGAGGAATTTTGAATAGGACTGAATGTAAGGATTCGTCAGAACTGAGGCGATTACTAGTAACCGGTCCTTCGTTCGTTTTCTAATTTACACAGCACTTTTCATCTGCCCTTCCGGAGCCAATTTAAAAGTGCACATCCTCTTCTTCAAAATCTCGAGGCTTTTTAAAATGCATTGCCAAGAACGTAACCTGTTAAAACACGTTCTACATCTACTGAAAAAGAAAACTGAAAGTCGGCCTTACCGCGTTGCGAGCTAATCTTGTGACGGACCTTTCAATGGCCTCCTCTCTCGCAATTGACTCTAACTTTTCTTCAAGTTTCTAATAGAAACAAAGAAAAAATCACAGTTGGATTGGATTTTAATTTTATCGGAGCAAATTGATGCGGCGCAAATTGGGGTTAAGATTAGTTTGTGCCGAGGCTTAAGCCCGGCGCACACGAGAGGGAAACGGCTGAGCAAAAAGTCTCGCGAGGCCGTTAGCTCAACTGTTTCCTTTTTCGAACGCGTAAATTTTGATAAGGTGAAAATTATCAAACATGACAGATATTTTTCTCACAACCTCGTGAGGCAAAAATCTCACCGAAATTTATGTGCACATGGGAGGAAACAGCTGAGCTAACGGCCTCGCAAGACTTTTTGCTTAGCCGTTTCCTCTCGTGTGCACCGGCCTCATAAATTTTTTTGTTAGGCATTTTCAAAATCAATTGAATTGACATTCCGCACAGGAATAGCTTGTAGTCCGCCAATTTTACGTTATCGTGATGGATTGTTAAACAAGCTTAAATATTTAATAAACTGCTGAACAAACTTCACAGATTCTCAAATATTTACTTCGATTCAAACATTCACGTACCTTGATTGTGGCGTTTGCCTGGCACAGACGCATCCTCTGCACATTTTTGATTGCTGAAATCGAAAAGAAATTGGTGAGAAATAGAAAAATTCTTGATTTTTCCCTTCTCATATGCATAAAGTAATGTTTCCTTGGTTAAGAATTAAAATACCTCCAAACTTTGGTACATTTCAGGCGCGTAGCTACCTGTAAGCCAGGTAAGCCCTGGCTTACCAGTTTTCTCTAACCCTTGCACTTTTCTTCATCCAATTTCTTTCATTTCGAAAAATAATGAAGGTGCAGGACATAATTGGTTCGGCTAAAGCCTCGTCAACCTATAAATCCTCTGCGTGCTTACCAGAAAAAACTGGCAGGCTATGCGCCTGCATTTACAAAACAGTGTATGTAACAAGCCAAAATGTCTCAATAAAAAATATTACGCATCTTTAACCGCCATTTTATAAGTATTTTGAGCTAGAGAATGTTGAACGAGTTCACTATAACTTTTGATATTTTTAAATTAAAACAAGATTACCTTTAATCAACGCGACTTTACAGTGACAAACATTTTTACATTACAGTGACCCTAGAATACAAATTGCAGTGCAAAACTTTAAAATTTGAAATCATGACGCAGCAAAGTGAAAGCAAACTGATTGGCTCTCTTAAAAGTGTTATCATGCATGATTATCGGTCAAAACCAAAATTCCACTGAATACTTACAGTACAAACGCTGTTTCTCTTCTAGAGGATCACTTCTCGGTGCGTTCCTGCAGCGTCTGAACTCTGAAAAACAACAATTTCAACGCGCTTAAGCTCACGTACGGTATAGACAAGAATGCTGACTATTTTCAAGTGACAAAATCTGCAAACTTTTGTGCGATTAAGTGCTGAACACACGTATCAAAAATTTCTTCTTTAACTAACGACGTAAATTCAAACTAAAATTACCTGCAGCCTTTCATTTGTAGATTAAAGTATAGCTTGAAAAATAAGCGATAGTATTTGTTTCTCGCACAGCCGCGAATTTAAGAAAAACAGTACGGACGGGCGCGAAACTACTAGCATATCCAACATCTAGAACGGTTTGGTTAGCGACTGAAAACGTTTAAAAAACTTGTTCAATGCAAATGCAATAAATCCCGAGTATTCAAGTTTGTTTTACACTCAGTTTACGCGCAATACGTTACAAAATCAGTTTTCGCCAGCTACGCGTCAGTTTTTTTTCATTAATTTAACAATAAACGGTCACTGACCTTCTCTCAAGACCTTCAGTTTGTTCTCAGACATAATGATGATAGTTTTCGGTAAAACTTGTGAAACAAGACGTGTTTTTCAAAAGCTTTTCAGTGATTGCAAAACTTTGCAGCTTTCTCTCTGAAATCTCAGTGAAAGTGACGGATTTGTTTTTTCTTTGTTTACTGGTTGCTGCGCTACGGACGCGTTCCCATCACAAACGGAAAGTTGCGCGCGCGTTCAGTAGCCGTCATTCGTCGCGCGCATGTTAAAAAGAACGCGGTAATATTGAAAAAATGCACAGATTACATGAGGATTGTCGCTCGGATTTACTGTCCTCTGCAACAAATTTGATAAAACAAACAAACGTTTAATGTTCACGTGTAGTTTTAAAAAGAAACTTCCGGACTTAGTAGGTTTAAAAAGGGCCTTGGGACGAATTTCTAGTACTGATTGGAATTTTCTAAAAACACGAGTTTTTACCATTTACTCATAATTGGAAAACAAGTGCTAAAATATTGGCTGCAGTTGTCAGGTTCAGAAAGTATGTACAGTGGCATCCAGCGGGCAAATCTTCATCCATTAAACAAAGTGGACTACACACTATTTTTTTAAGAACCTCAGTGTAGATTGTGGCAAAGCCTCGTTCTTAATTTTTCAGGAAATTTCAATTATTCTTAAGCTGTTCTTGTTTTAAAAGTACTCATAAGAACAACGGCAGAAAAAATAACTCCTATATTATTCCAAATGTAACTGATTTGTGATCATCAATCCGAATAACTTGTAACACAGTCAAATTTGAGGAAAATAATAGAATTTTGTTAAGAAAAGTAAACTATTCATTTATGATTCAAAATTCCAAGCCTGGATAGTTCTAATGTTGCTCTTAGTTTTTGGCCAAATTTGAGCCTCCTTGTTCTTGTACAAAAACCCTGAAACTGGAAACGTGAAACGAAATTAAGTTTTTTGTGTTGTTCTGCCGGTTAAGAAGATAACATCTCCCAGAATAGAACTATATGAAGATCGTATCCCTCCAAACCGTTACTTTACACACTTAGAGTTTTCTGACAAATGTTAAGCTCATATTTGATGCCAAAAGGGAACTTAACCTCCAAAAGCAGACGCATAATTTCCCGGCTTTGCGCGGGGCTCCTCGGGAGTGAACTTCTAAGAAGACCCGCCGCTAGGCCTGTCCCGATTGCGCGGGGCACTTTTCCGGCACTTTTTCGAGTTTGGAGCACTGTTTTGCTTTTTCAGCACTCTTGAGCACTAAATTGACTTTTGAGCAGAATTTGAGCACTTAATTGACTTTTGAGCAAAATTAAGACATATTTTTTCGCTTTTGGAAAAATGTGTCGCATACTTTCGTATCTTAAATGCAATATTTCTGGCGATTTAGGTAGTGCAAATTTCAAAAACTTTCGTGGATGAGGCTGGCGCCTTCTGGCGAACTGCCCTGTGCATAGTTCGGCCATGGCCCAACGGGCGGGCGGGGACTGAGTTGAGTTGCTTAAAACGAGGTTTATACGAAGTACCATATAACAGTTGTTAACTTAAAATGGCGGACAGAAATTCCGCACAAAAATATTTTTTGAATCAACCCAGTCGCTTGAAAGATGAATAGAACAGACCACAAAAGAGTGAACATATTTAGGAATGGTTATCGGACCGGTGGGAAGGTAAAATAGTCCGATAAGATTGGTGCAACTTAAGTTTATTGACCTATCTCTGCACTGCCACTCATTCATTCGAGCTGTCGTTTTCCCAGTTTTGCCAATAATGTTGTAACTTTAATACTTGTAGAACACCTGTCATATGTGGCAGGATTTTGTGCCTGCAACTGTATAATAATGTGTTTAACTGTGTTAAGCAAAAAGACTAGTAAAGAGCGGTGGGGAACAATTTTTAAAATACCACTACAAACCGCGAAAACTATTAGACTGTTGGAAACTACATAATTGAAATGATCATGAGGTAAACTACCATTTTAGCTTGCTTGCTTAGCTTAGTGGAAAAGTAAGAATCAGATCTTTGCGTTACGAGTTATTGCACAATTCTTACACTCGCAACACAGTCACAGGAAGCCCTAGGGGGAAGGGTTGGGGTTTGTTTTGTTGCAGAGGTGTGAAGATGGAAGAGCTGCTGGGCCTGTCAGTGACATTTTTATTATTAATAATTAACCCTATTCCGCCTGGGGGGGATTTTGATGCCCATACCAACTTTGAATAGCTCACAATTTCAGACAATTAAAGGTAATCCCTCTATATCATAGGAGTTTTCCCCAAATTTATCTGGCAATTTGGTGATGTGGTAGATTTTTGGTTGTGGGGTCTGATGTTGCCATGGCAACAGCATTTTGAAGGGCATGTTTAGCTGAAATTTGGGTTTCTTGTTTATTTTTTACACTAAATTGGGTTGTGATGCTTGGGATCATAGCTTTTTTGTATACTTGAACACTATTGTTTTTAAGAAAAAAGTTATCTCAGATTTTTTCAGTCGATCTGTGACATCATCAATGATGTCATGCAAATAAAAGGGCAAAACGTAAAATCGGGCAGTGACATAATAGTTGTTTTTACTTTCTCGAGTTTTTTCAGTTTTCAAATTTTTTGTTTGTTTGGCTACACAACACTGACCACAATTGGCGTTCAACGAGTGCCACCTTCACCACTTTTCATTTTCCAGTTCACATTTCTCTAAATCCTATGTAATGCTGCAATGAAAGGCACCTATTTGATTCGAATGGACTAAAACCAAAATTTATTGTTCGACACATTGATCAAGTGCTTTTAGTTAAGAATTTTTGGCCGTGTTTGTCTTTGCACAAAAATAAGAAGAAAAATCGAAAAAAACACTGATTTTTGGGAAAATGACATCACTGTGACATCATCATGACATCATATTAGCGTGTATTCTATTCAAATTAATAAGGTAATAAATTTCTACCTATCCTCCAAGTTTCATGACAATAGCGTCAATACTTTCGGGTTTTGGGGAAGCCCAGGCTCAAGAACTCCAAAAAAGCCCAAGGGGAATTGGGTTAAGGGGCCTGGAGAAATGCACCCAGGTTTTTCATGCATTTAATGAGCAAAATAAGAGCACATGCTGTCCAATCTGTACTCCCCTTTCAGCTTTAGAATTAGATCAATAGATGGCCATTCAAAGTAACCTACATGTAGTCAGCCACAGGCAGTGATATTCATACTTTTTGGAAAAATCAATGTTTATCAGTAGAAAAAAGAAAGTTAATAAAAAAATTGGCTGGTCTGGGGCATGTGTGAAATGAATGTTTCGTTGCGTGAGTGTGTAAAAAAGTGCTGAGGTTTGTGTCTTGGTAGGTCTTGTGTTGCTTTGTTTTTGTGTTGTACTTTGCTTAATAAAACCCCACAACAGGGTTTTTTAAGATAATACCTGGTGTTGAACCCTAGCTGGTGACAATCGATTCCAGTTAATTACTTGTTGTCAGCTGGAACAACTTTCATGGAACTCTTTGTTGCTTAAGTTGATTTTAGTCTCTGGATCATTGGCTGACCTTCTGAAAAAAGCAGAAGAGAAACTCCATGTGTCAGAAGCAACCGCGGTGTACACATCCAAAGGAGGGCAAGTAGATGATGTTGACTTGATTAGGTGAGAAAATAGGGAGACCTCTGTAAAAGTTTTAAGTCCGAAAATGGCCTTATCTCGAGGTGTACCTCAGAAAGTAAGTTTTCAATAAAACTTGCAGGACAGCTCACTAAAGGCGAATCTGCGCACAGTATTTAATGTCAGATCTTAAACAACCTTCACCAAATTTAAATGTCAAAGCTATATTAGTTAAGTCAATGTGTATGACTTCTACACCTTGTCAGAACACACAGAGAAATTTGCTTGGCACGTGTTACAATTCAAAATGTTCAAATTCAAGTTTCAGTCAAAACTGCTTCATGCGTAACCAGTCTCGACCAAGTACATGTAAGTTTCCCGACAAAACAACAGAAACAGAAATGAAAGACTAGGAAAATTAATAGTTATACAACCTTTATTTTGGGTCACGATCAAGCGAGTGAATAGCAAAGATTTAAAAAAAAACAGATATTAAGAAGAATCCAATGCAATTTCAAAAAATAGGAGCAAAATCAGTCAAAACATGTTGACAAATTTCTCAAATAATTGACAGCTTATGACACCTAAAGGTTTCACTGCTGAATGGAGCGAGGCAGCAATTATGTATTATTTGTGGCCACAGATTGGCTTATAAATAGGCTGCAAGCTGCAAACTTTACTGGACTGATGACCTTGTTTTTGATCCACAGGGATGATGAAGTCCTTTACATTTCAAGAGGAGAACCATTTATTGGTAGGTGGAGTTTGATTTAAAAAAAACCTTAAAGGTTTTACTAGATATATAGATC
>JAOBRG010390535.1:0-10627 GCA_027574985.1 Umimayanthus nakama | reverse complement strand
TGATGATTTCTATTGGCAAGAAGGCATAGCGGCTGGAACAAGCAAAATCTCCAGCTGAGCTTTGGCTAAAAAATTCTTTAATATGTATGTCATATTAATGATTGTCCCACAATAGTAAAATTAGTCATAGTCCGAGAAATCGTGAAATCGACGAGAAATCAGCGAGAAAACGATTTCGATCCATTGTTTTGCATGGCGTAATGCTTTCGAAGGTGCGCAGAGCTGGATGCGCAATGAACCCGGCTGGAAAAAAAAATTTGCCCGACTCGGTGCTTCGCACCTTGTCCGCTATCTAAAAGCTCATATCCAACGCGCGTTCGTGGGATAATTGTTAATTATTAAATACCAAGCACTGGCTATTGAAATCCTTGCAATCTGATTGGCTCTCTACTCACGGTAAAAACCCTGCAATATGTCCAAATATGGAAATTGAAAACTTGATTACGGAAAATTTTCCCGTAAAGTGGCCAAAAACTTGACTCGGTAGAAAATAGAATTCAAGATATTTCTATCAAGTGTTTGATATTGATATTTATTAAAATGAAACAATTATTCCACTCAACGCGCGTTCGTGGAATAATTTTGAAATATACTAGTGAAGAACAACAGTGGTTTATTACTCGTAGTACCACGAGTCAAAGTTTGGGTTCCATTTCTTTTTCTTTTTTCTTTTTTTTCTTCATGTCGCAATTAGCGATTCGGTCCAGTGACTGCCATATTTGGGATTTGTCCCCGGTCCCACGCGGTCAGTGCCCCTGGTGGTGATATGATAAGTCGGAACGCCCCAATTGTTTTTCCTTTTTTTCATCGCGCAATTTTATTTGTGAGAGTGGAGTTCGGATGAAGGAAGTAGTTTGCGTGTTTTTTTGACTTACTTGCCGTGTTTCTCAACAAGTTATTCTTTCCCCCGTTACAAACAGTTTGCATACACATCGGTGCTTCAAGGGTTAAAACAACTGAATGCAACCTCACTTCAGTCTCCACTCGTACCACGAGTAAAGGCTTAATGAGCCTCTTGTTAAAGAATGTTTTGTGGCGTATTTTAACTTTCTTATTTTAATGTGCATCTATTCTTTACAGTACAACTGTTTACAAAACATTTTTGTTGTGATTATGTACATGTATATGAAGCGCCTGAAGCATGTCAGAGAGACTAAAAATTACTCGTTGATTTTCTCCAAGTTTCACGCAATTTATAGGTGCTAGTTCGATAATCTTTTCAGCACAATGCAAACTAAGATAGTGTTTGAAGAGAGAAGCTAGTAAAAATGATGAGAAATTGGACTGAGCAAAATGCCGTACGAAGGGTTTTTTTCACTGATTTCGAAATTTTTGCTTCTGCGCATGCTTCCCTCCACAAAACAAATTTGACAATAACCCAATACTTTTTCGCTTAACCTATAAAAATTTGGCTTTCTAAAGCAACCGCAGTTAAAAAAAGCCTGAAAGAAGAACATTCGAAAAAGTAAAACATTGTTGTGCATCAGATGCCTAGTTTTCTGCATTGGACCCCTTTCTTGTTAACGGCGTTTAACCCTATCTAGCCTGGGGGGGGGGGGGGCTGAATCAGCCCCCAAGAGGTTTTTTGAGCATAACTTCTACATGGTTTAGAGAATATTGATGAAACTTTATGACTTTTCCTAAAATCGTATGGGGAATCTTTTGACATGCAACTTCTACATGGTTTAGAGAATATTGATGAAACTTTATGACTTTTCCTAAAATTGTATGGGGAATCTTTTGACATGCAATTTATTAACACATGACGTGTGCTGTTGCCATGATAACTGTGAAATGAAAGGGTGTTTTTGAAATTTTAAGTATTGTGTTTTTTAATAATATCTCCAAACTCTTTATAGGTAATTAAGCCTTAGAATCTACAAAAAATCCCTTGTACCTTATTTTTTAATAAATTCTGATAATTAATACGATTATGTGGAAAGTGGTACATTGTGAGTAAATTATTACTATTTTTTTAAAAATACCCTAATTACCTTTTTTGTACAAATAATCATACTACATTGTGATGAAGGAGTCTCGACACTTGTTTTACTGTATACAAAATTTTACCTAAAATATTAGAAAGCAACGGAGATAGAGTAGTTTTTGTCGTTGCCATGGGCAACGGCTACCTTAACATAATTAATCTTAGCATAAGAAGACGTTTGGGATGCATTCTAAGTAAATCTTTTTAGGCGATAATTAAATGAGACAGAAGAAATTGTTTTTGTTTCTTGTCAGACCATTTTGTCAAAATTTTTAACAAAAATGAAACAAGTACAATGCTGTCAGGGCAACGGCAGCATGCTAATAAAATGGTAACGTCACGAATTATACAGGTCACGTGGTTAACCGGTCAGTTAATTTTTCCTAATATTTTACACCTTGGTCGAATTTAAGTACTCTCATTGTCGTTTTGGTCGAATTTGAACAAAAACTGAAATTGACATGTGATTGGCCAGTCTATGAACTAGTTGATGACGTCACTACTACGTCATAGCATAGTTATATTGTTGTCTAAACTATCACAAAGTGTCTCTGCGCCCATTTCATTAAAATATATCCGAGTACGTCGGTTTCCCTTTGACTTCATAGGCGAAAGCCCTGAATTGCTAAAAATACTCCAAAAAAAACAAATGTGGTGATGTCATTATGATGTCACATTCATACCACAGTTGAGTACAGCTTACGCCACTTATTAATTGACCCAAGTTTCACATCTTTTGGATGAATAACAAAAAAATTACGGTGGGGGGTTGAATCAACCCCGCCCCCCAGGCTGCGAGACCTCCAAAAAGCCTCGGCTAGATAGTGTTAACACATTTGTAGTCAGTTTGAATCCCTTAACACACAGTCCAATGCATAGTATACATCAACATGAGAAAGAGGCACGTGATAAGGGAAATATGTATGTGGGTCATATAAACACCATCTTGCTTGTGTTTCGCTTTTATTCATTTTGCTAAATAATATTAATAAATACCAAACACAGGGTATGAGAATTTGGTAATCAGATTGGTTTTCCACTCACGTTATAAGCCCTTTATCCTGTCAGTTTGTCCAAATATGGAAACTGAAAGTTTTGTCGTGGACATTTCCCCTAAAAATGGCCCAAAACTTGAATCGGTAGAAAACAAATTTCGAGATATTTTATCCAGTACTTGGCATTTAATAAAACAATTATTCTTCCCACGCTTGTTTGGCATGAGCTTATGATCCGCTATCTAAGAGATCATGTTCAGCTAGAATTCGACGACTCACAACTGATAAACTTTTGTGAGCACAGTCTTTCCAGACGTATATCCGACGCGTGTTTGTGGAATAATTGTTAAAAATAATGCTTTCATAATTTAACTAAGTTTAACTTTAAATTTTATCTACTTTATTGTAAACTAGTTTAGTTTAGTTTAATTTAATATGATATATTCATTCAATTCCCTTTGAAACTAAATTTAATTTTACTTTACTTTACTTTACATTTATACATTATTTTTCATAAAACTATGTTTTACTTTGTTGCGATTCGCTTCATTTTACTTAACTTGATATCATTACCTTACTTTAAATCACGCTACTCTTTAGAATAAACTTAGCTTTGCTTTACGTAGCTTACGTAACTTTACATTAATTTTACGCTGCTTACGTTACTTGATGTTATATTTAAGTTGCTTTACGTCAATTTTTTCTTTGCTTTGCGTTAGCAAGTGGAACAGATACCTACGGAGCGCAACCAATATATAACAATGTGGAAGAGCTAGGTTCCGAGGAACAGCATGTCCAGGCGATAAATGGAAAAATCTCTCCCCAGAAGAGCGATGTAAGGGTTACGTTGGCAGACATGTCTAAAACGGTTTATGATGAAAAAAAGAGATCAGAACCCAGAAACAGTGATGGAGGTGTTTATCAACAGCTTGGCAGGTTTGACGTTTACCAGCCCTTGCAACAGCCAGGTCGACAACCACAAGCACCTTCCGAAGAAGACGTTTGAGCTGTATTTGAACATGATGAAGTTGCAATGTAAGGACATTAAAACACATTTCATTTAGACTTAACTACACGTACAAGCAGTTATGTATGAGTCAAATCCATTAACACACGGGTGGATGGGAACTGGACATTTGTTCAGGTCCCGGTACCCCGGGCATTTGACGCCAGGAAAAAAAACGTCGCCTTGTGTATCCAAAAAATATGCATCAATATCAATTGAGAAGGCGGTGTAAAGTGCTGTTTTCAATTTTATTTTGTAACCACGTGAGTTCACTAAGAACAAATATCAAAGATACTCAACACCACGAACTGATGAAGAATTCTACAATGTATTAAAACACCGGTAGCAAGAGACTACATCGCGACTCGAGCGAGCACTTCTTGAATTCTTCCTCGCTGCGTGGTCTAACCACAAATAATTCTGGCAAGAACGTCAAAAATACTAAGATATCAGCGAGCAAAGCTCGTTACATTTTGTAAATGATTTGCCACTTTGCCAATAGCTGAAGCCTGATGAAAACGAGCCTTCTAAAAACACTCTGGAGTTGCAAAATTCGTGCTCTTGGACTTCTTCTTGTCTTCTGCCTGGAGCAGGGCATTTGACCTCTAGGAAACCCCTAGGGTGAGGCATTTGACCAAAAAAGGGCCCGCATGGTGGGGAATTATATTTGCCGTGACCAAAAAAAACATAAAATGTCAAATGCCCCCTTGTATTGGATTCATACATTACAGGCCAACAAATTTTAAAACCTCAAAAGTTAATCCTATTTGCTATTCGACTCAAGCAGTATAGGCCACCCCATTACCTGCCTTCGCATTTGCTGCCACAAAAGCCATGCCGCACTTAAGGTTGCCGTTCATCTTGAGCGGTGTTTTTAAGTTTCCCGTATGTAACTCCGTTAATACACATCAGAAACCCATAAACCTATACATCAATGGAATGCTTATAAAATTATCTAAGTGATGGTGAAAATATTTTTAAAAAATTTTAGTGTTTAAACGAATGCGAGCATCGTAACTCAAACTGTTTATTTTATTTGAAGACACTCAATGTGCTTGTCAGTTTCAATTTCAACCATTTTTAGTTTGTTTATGAGATTAAGCAAAATTTTTACTGTAATTCCGTCCTGGCGATTTTTGATTGAAGTCTTATTTAATTTTCTGCAGGCGTTTAAAGAAAAATCCCCATTTGCAGCATACAAAACTGGACTGTTTGAGTCATAAAAAATAATTGGAGCGGAATTTCAAAATTTGCCAGGACGGTTTTCGTCTTCGGCTATTATTTTATCAACTTACCAAATTTGACGGCATTGACACTCAAAATTGAGGTAGCATTGATCCTTTACATTTTCATAGTTTGAGCCAAAACTTGTCTCGAGAAATTCACCCCTTAAGTAAACAGCGCGTCATACAATTTTACTTCCGGTAAAACTTTCGTTTATCATATCTCGCAAACTATTAGACGTATTGAAAAACTTTTTTATTACTAGAAGTTCATTTCATGTATATTTATAATCTGCGAAAATCTCAATTTCGAAGTTTTGATCCGTTCCAACATGAACGGTAACCTTAAATGTCCATTAATCTTTAATCTTTGTTAGCTTTCATTGTACAAGTTAAAATATGACGCTAAACTTAAAATGGGGTAAAACTGCAATAGGTATTAACCCAGCAAGGTAGACTACAGAAAGAAAAAGAATAATTGAGTGTGCTAGTGTGTGCGTGTTTTGTAACTCAGAATATCATATAACAACATTTATGTATACAAATCATACTCTTCTGTTATAGTAAAACAGCAGTGTGCGTTAAAACTAGTTAAATTAATCAGTAACAACGATGGAATTTTGTTAAGTAACGAATAGAGTGACATTTGTAGCATACAGATTTCCAAGTTGAAATGTTCTCGGGGCTAAAGGTGGTTGCTAACACAGACCTATAATGGTCATAAAGTGCAGTTTTGAAGGCGGCCACTGTAGGGAGGGATCTGGTAGAAGATGGCAGCGAACTCCAGAGCTTCACTGTGCGGATAAAGACACTTTTATAGAGGTTAGAAGCTTTTCATTTGGGAAGGAAAAAGTCGTTTCTGGTTGATCTGATAACAACTTTTGGTTGAATAAATTTAGTTATATCATCGTTTACTGCCTTAAGAAAAAACACAAGATCCTTTAATCTTTAGTTCTGTCTCAGCTTAGGCGGATGGCGGGGGGGGGGGGGGCAGTTTAGGCATTTTCATTGCCTGCCTACAGAGTTGCCGCCACACAGGCTGGCCGGCTATGCTGGACTTAAATGTTCTGTCTCAGCTTATGCAGCTAGCCAATATAACAACAACAACAACAACAATGTTTATTTAATATGACCATAAGTACACATGGTGTTACCTATCTAAAACGGAAGAAAGATGAAAAGTGTATGATTAACTAAATTAATGATAGTATTAATGATAAACGAAATGACAAATAAAGAAAAGTAGTGGTTCGACTATACAACTTGTGCCTTTTCTTCTGTTGCTTTATACAGAAAAGAAGCACATACTGTAGTTTGCTAACATTGCTGTCAGTCTTGCTGAAAAAAAATATTATTTTCTCCACATCATTAAGACGGGTAAACATTTTGTAAAATTCTGCTAGTTTCACGAAAAATTCATTTCTTGAGTCATTATAAAGAGTGCATTCTAAAAGAATATGAGGTTCATCTTCTAAATTTTTATAAGGTGGGCAAAATCTCATCAGTACTTGCTGGTTTTTTGGGTATTTTTTTTGTTTAATTTTCTGTTTATAATTTGTGATTTCCTAGTCTAAATTTAGAAGCAATTTTTCTATGTAATTGATTTTTACCATGGTCTAGAAATCAGTCAGATTTCTTATTTTCAAATTTAAAACTTCAGTAAAATTGAAGTTTTTTATTGAGATTTATTAAACTTCAGCTGAGATGTTGTTTTTTTATTTTCTTATTTGCAACGGATGGATTTTTATAACTGAAAGTCAATTTGTTAATGTTATCGTGTCTACGGATATGGTTTACTTACTGGTTAAGCACGGTATATTCTCCTCAGCCATTTTGTTAGAGATCTTCAAACAAAGACTGGCAATGCTGTTGTTTTAAAATCCCTCAAGATGTATAAATATTCAGTTATACTTTGCGTCATTTCTAATTTAAGAGGCAACCTACCTAGTTCATTTCTTGATGCTGCATTGGGAGGAAACGTTTATTAACTCCCAGATATGATTTACAGAAATTGATATGTGTTTGCTTGTTCCAAAATTGTGTTTTGATTTTTTTCGTAAGATCCCCATACTTCTGAACTATCAAAAAGCGGTAGTGTTAGTATAGGATGGAATAAAGCATCAAGAAATGGTCAGTCGGAGATGCTCACCAACTATTCTTTTTTATTTGGCCTTAACAGACAATTTGGAAGGGTCTAGGTATATTTATAATAAAACTTTAGCGTTACTGTGTTCGCGCTGCAATTCAGTACTACAGTAGTCTACTAATGTCACACCAAATAGTAGTTTTTAAAAGTAACTTGTTTTCGTACACAGTTGCAGCATTAAACCTTGGGTAATTCCTGTATGCATGAGTGTATGATTTTCTTTAGAAACGATCAGGAAGCTTAAACATCGACTAATTAAGACTTCCCTTTAGAGATGGTAAATGATTGATACCATTTGTAACAAGTTTACAGAAAAAGCATATGAACGGCACTGAACCGAGTTGTTGGCAGGCGTAGTGTTTGGGGCTGTAATCATTTTGCAATAATATGTTTTTAATATTGGTTAAAACTTCGCACTACACAACGTAACATTTTGAGCACTCTATTTCCAGCTCTGCCTCTGTTCGCTCGAAGTGTTCATTTCTTTTCTTAGAATTTGAGGAACAGGAAGAGAGTGCTGGGCAAACTGTCTGTGATCATAGAGATGTCAAATACAACAACAACTTTATTCGTACCATTATTACATACTCTACACTACCATACACTGCTTACATACATTGATACAGGCCTATCTGAAAACAGTTTTAAAGTAAACTAATCTAGTCAGATAGCCAGAATTTTACTAACCTGGGTTTTAGACTCCTACCTCGACCGAGATGAGAATCCGAAACTCAGGCAAGTGTTTTACATGTTGAAATTAAATAAGTTGTCGCGAAGTACATCAATGGATCCGGAAATACGAATAATTAGTGTGTAATTTGTAAACTGAAGAGAAAAAGGTATCAAAAACAAGTGAACGAATAGGAGAGAGAGAAGAAAAAAAAATGATAGAAACGCTTAGCAAATACAATATAATAACATAGAAAAATTGAAATATAGAACTATGGGAAACAGGCGAGAGCACGGCTTAATGCCTATAATTATTAGTAAGAATTTAACAAGTCAACTGTCATCGGTTTCCCGTTTACACGAATTTAAAAAGAACAAACTTTATAAGAACTCTGATTCACAGATTTGACCGTTATAATTATTATAAGTCATCAAGCAATATCATGCTCCACCCAAAGCAACCTAACTATCAACTAGAACAATTATTTTATGCATAAGAAACACCAGAAAAAAGTGTACGTGTTTTAAGCTGAATGTCTTTAAAATTCTTGAATATTTTCCGGCCGCGCTTACGCGTGTCCTCATTGAAGATTAGTTACTGAGTGTGGTATCCTATGAAACCTTTGATCTACTGGATCAAGCAACTTCCAAACTCAGCAAGTTTTCCTTGAAATCTTATGCTATTACCGTTTCATTTGCTTATATGCTTGGGAGGTTGTAACACATATTTTACTTAAAGAACGAACACTGGCACGTTCCTCCACTTGACAAATTTTTCCTTTAGAGTAAAGTGATAGTCGTTTCTTGTCGCGCACACAAATCAGGAATGCAGTGAAATGCGCAGGCATTCACTCTTTCCTTGATAATTATTCAGGTTCTTTGAAAAGTTCTTGATATTTGGAAAAAGTAGTATGCTTGCTTTTGAACAAGACATCTATTCAACAAAAAATTTTCAACTTCCCTTTCTTTTCCCAGAAGCAAAATTAACATTCGAAAGTTGGGAAATGTTGACAAGAAAATTTCATCAAGTGCAACGGTCTTCGTTGTGTGTCATAAAACACAGTTAGTGTACCTTCAAAATATATTTTCTAAGTATTTTAAATATATATATATATATGCAATTAATAGTGGATATTACAGTTGTTGTTATAATAATTCATATGGTGCAAAATTGTGGAACGAGATAGCCAAACTAAATCAACCTTCAAAAGAAGTTTAAACTATCAAACTTTTATTACACTTCTTCAACAAGATAACTACATTTTAACAATTGAAAATATGGGTTTTCCTTTGCAGTAACATCTTACATTTTCTTCATCACGTCTTTATATCAACATCCACTTATGTATTTGCCATAATAACAATTTTTTCTTTCTTATTTAATTTGTAACTTTATTTATTCATTTATTATATATATCCGCTATAAGCGGGCATGATAAAATTGTAAAACTATATCTTTTGTTAATAAAATGTTGTTGTTGTTATTTTATTTGTGCGCCATGGAACTGTAAGAAACAAGCCCTTTGAGTCAACTTCCGCTGCCGTTAGATAAAACTATAAATACACATATTACTAATATTGCTCACTAGTCACAAGTTTCACATCAAACTTGTTAATACTCTAAGTATTGGATAATAAAATAATAAAAATAAAATAGTTTTTATCGCGCGCATAATTCATAAAATGTTCTAAGCGCGTTACAAAAATATTTCTAACTCCCAACCTTCCCATACCCCCCTAGATGTAAGACTCAAATAAAATATATGTTGCTAACTGAAGCAATATTAAATGGATAAATCTTAAGTTTTGATTTAAATATCTGGACTGTAGAACTTGAGCGGATGTCGGCTGGCAGATTGTTCCAGAGTGTTGGCGCAGCGAGCATGATAAGCTTTTTGCTATCATCTTCAAAACTGTTTACTTTTGGAACTGTTCCCTGTGGATCTGAAAGAATCCTAACTATCAGCCGAATCCTAACTATCAGCCGAATGCTTTAGCAAAGACACGTTCAACTGCATAAGTGTTCTCTTGGACAAGCTATCTTCAAGATGTGCCAGAATTGAGAGGATCTGAATGAATCGTTATTCCATTTAGGTCGGCTCTTAAAGGAACACTTTATCAGTATGAGTCTCCTTTTTGATGTCGTGGTTGTTTCGGTGTTTGTTTTATGGAACCGTGGATCGAATTGTCAAACGTTCACCATTCGCCGTTATCCTGGCAAAAACTCGAACATAAAGGACTTGTTTGACTTTTCGCCTCTCAAGTTGCTATCACAAGCACCGTGCTCAAATTATAGTGCATTCAATGTGAAAAACAAACCCGAGAGATGCGTTTGTCCGAGCAACAAACAAACATTTGGTTGGTTCAATAACAAATGGCAGTGTTATGACAACTCTGTTATCAGATCTTCACAAGGTAAGGTCATATTTCAAGCTCGTAGATTTTGTCTTTCATTCTAGCTTATTCATGTATTTATATATACAGTCAATCTCGAAAAAGTTGTCCACATGAAAAATATATAAATATAAAGATATATCTCACACGTGACTATAAATATATCTCACACGTTACTACACATGCACAATACATTTTAAATTTCTA
>JAOBRG010390514.1:0-10628 GCA_027574985.1 Umimayanthus nakama | reverse complement strand
AAATTACTTTTAATCTGTTCAACAAAGTTCTCTTGTTACACGACTTTAAATCGTGCTAGACATCTAACCTGGATGTCTCGGTATGTGACACAGTGACAAGCAATGTATTAAAGATTTTTTTTACAAAACTGAACGATTGATGTTTTAATAGACAGCTGACTCGATATAAAGGTTTTATATGAAAATAGCAAATAGTAAAAAAAAGGAGGCGGCTGCCAAAAAGGACGCGGGCGGGGACGAGAAACTACTATTTTTTTTTACTTGACCTAATGCTTCTTGACTAGAAATGTTTTCAAACCAGACTTGATTAAAGGTTGATAGGAGGAATAAATATTTCTGATGGCACGTGGTAAATTATTCCTACACTACTGAAAAATGATTTATTTTCCATTTCTTTGACGTTTCTCGTGTTTTTTGCGTTAAATAAGAATAAGCAAGGACGTCGTGCGGATGTTTCAGTTTCCGCTGTGTCTTGCTGATCAAGACTTTCTTCTATATGCACTTGAAACTTTCAATTTGTCCGAGTTTTAAATCATGTTTGCAAACTTGTACATACATAAAGAATTTGTTATCTTTCTATGCTGATAACCTGCAACTAAAAATACATGTCCGTGAGGTTAAATTATTAAAATTGTCAGGCGCACTTGAAACTGAGAAATTCAGGCGAGGCAAAGGTTGATTATTAGAGTGGCCATAATGAGTCACGTATTGTTGAGAGCCGCTGTTATTAAACCCTTTAGAAAGTATTGTCGTTAATCAACTATTTAATATACATGTCCTTTTTCCACTTGTGATCTGAGAGTTTCAGGAGATGGGTTTAGTTCTATCTGTTCCATCACTCCGGATATCAAAAATAACCTCTAATCTCTATGTCTCGCACATGGCGCAAACTGAACGCAAACCGTCATGTTTCAACTATGCTGTAAAATCAAGATAAATCGTGTTCGTAAAAAGTAAGGTTTATGAATGAAATGATAGCTGCTGGATAAACTCTGAGGTGAAGTTGCCTTTAACACCACATAGGCGGGCTCTACTAAATCCCCAACGATGCTTCATGAGCTTGTGGGTGGGGAGTTCTATAGTATTAGAATTATCGGCACGTATTTAGAGAAGTCGGTGTCTTCCAATTACCTTCTAAAAGTACAATTTTTGAAAGAATAGATGCTGTTTTGAACTTTGTTCAGTAGTTGGAAAGTTCTTAATAAACACAGCAATTCCTCATTGGACTATAGATGTAGCGTTTAAAGAAAGGCATTGAAAGTTTGAAAGACGAAGAGGTGGCATTTTAGAGGAGTCTGTCGAGGCTGACAGACACAAGGGCACGGAGCTGCAACTAACGGTTAGCAAACTAAGCCGAAAAAGATCGCAGAATAGATCAGGTAAACGAGCACGTGTACCACTATTAGTTGCCAAAACTTGCTGACTAAAGTAAAACCAAGACAGTTCAGCAACAGATGCGATATGTTCTGGTTAGACTAGTGCACTGCTTCGAAACTATAAATACGGCACAGATGTTAAGAGTGATGTGCGTAGGCTCAAGTGGGCCGAGAGTTCACGAAGAAGTTTCAAGCAATCCTTAGGTAAATTAACAGTCACAAAAGGAGTAGAAACTTATCACTTTCGACCTACAACATTTTTGTAATGTCTGAGAAAACAGCACTCACGAAATCCAGCGTTGAACCCCGGCTGGCCCGCAGAAACAACAGGGTGTCAACCGAGAGACCGGAGAGGACGTCTTCAGTGTCAGCAAGCTCAGCAATTACGATTTGTTTCACTAACTTTTGTAATTTTTAGTATTCTAAACAATCGCACTTGGGATATGATGAAAACGGTCACGAATAATACTATACTTGCCACCGTGAAATATTATCAGCAACTCTGATTATCCTGTGTTTCCTAGAATAGGATTTTTAAGATCTAGATATAATCAGAAACGCTCAAACTGTGAATATAAAGCAGCTGTGAAGACGACTAAAACGAACATGAACAAATTTAATAAGCAACTTTGCAATGAGCACGTAAAACCTTGCTTTATCTTTTTAGTAGAAGTAATGGTGTATGTAGATTATCGACACCTTTAGCTGCAGATTTAGGTCGAGTGTTTTTTGCATGTCAATACCACAATCAAGGGAACAATTCTTTCGGTAATCAAGAAAACTTCGCAAATGGACCGCCTTGTTTTTCGACAGAAGTCGTTCAGTTTCCTGTAATATACTGAATAAATTAACATTACAAAAGAATCCGAAATCATATACAAACATCAGATAACAAATGCAGAAAGAGGAACTGGAAAGAATCAGTGTAGCTTTGTTTTCGGATTCAAGTTGTCGACGGTTGAGGTAAGTTAACCCTCTGAGAAAGGGGACTTTATAACCATGAGCTTGTCTCATTTTTCTACTGACACGAAACAGTTTCAAAAACACTGATTTTACAACAAACCGCTACGATAATGATGATTTAATTTGAAGAAAGCCTAAATTCTTTTAAACAAAGGAGATATTTTTCGTGTGGAAAGCCAACATGTATGGCTTTTAATTTCAGAAAAAGGTAAGACTTGCCCAGCCGGATTGATTATTGCACAAACAAAGCATTGTCAGTATTGTATGTTTTGAAATAAATATAAGGAAATGAAAAGACAAACTGAATTATCCGGCCGGAATGAAACGCACACTGAGATTTCAGTGTAGCAAAACAGCGGCAACAAGTTTGCAAAAACATTCTCTTTTCTGTTCCCCTCCATCTTTTTTTTTTCCTTTTTCCGCACTGAAAATCAATTTTAATGTGGTCTCTCCACAAAAACCACGGTTTAAACCGTTTAAACCGTAGTTCTTAGCATTAAACTTGTTTGTGTAAAAGTTAACGCTGTATTCGTTCGGCTAACCTGGTGGGTTTTCCTTTGTTTAACTGACATTGATAAGAATTCTAAAAACAAATGCAATGTTAATCCCAGAACCAAGCGAGCGGCGATAGCTAGGCTCTGCTACAAAACGAAACGACCAACGTACTTTGATTTTCCACTGACAAAATACATTGTTTCTAAAACCCCTTTTTGAAATCTAGATCTGTCACACTGAGTGTAAACACTTCAAACTTTCTCCGTAAAACATTTTATCGTGTTTGTGTTAAATAAGGCAAAACATTTTAAATGTATATTGCACTCATTACGTGGCTTGTCCGCTAGAAACATTACCGAAGTGATCTTTATCAATTTAATTCACATCACCGTCATCTCCTGACAATCGATAGCAAGCTGTCAAAGCCAGCTCGTATCAGATGAAAAAGAATGTAAAAAAAAGTCCAGGACCGTAGCCTTCGGTCTCTTACTAAGCTTGTCGTATCAAGCAAAGAAACTCTCATCGATACCCACTTCAAAACAGACCGCTATTATGCTACTGTGGTTTGATTATACTTCTCTTCGAGGAGTTAGCTAAACTGATTCTTGACCAAGATTCAAGAAAAAATGGGAGCACTTACAGTAGATTTGTGCACAAACATTTTTGAGCCACTCTCTTATAAATGATAATAACTTATGCGGCAGCAGTATTCTGCAAGATACGTGAAGATAAAGAAAAACGAACAAAATCACTGATATGTGAAATATAAAGTTCTATTTTCCTATCAACTCAAATGATTGTTTTAAAAATATGGAACATGAGGCACCTAGCGGTTTCTTTTACCTTTTTTGTCTCAGTTTTGTTAGTTAGTTTGCAATTGTGGGCACTCGCGTTTACAAACGCGTCCGCAGACGTGTACGCAAAGCGGAAGTTTCTGTACAATCTCTCTGGCGGTCACTCAAATCGAGAAACGCCAAATCAATAACACCATTATTGCCTCTGACAGGTTTGAGGCAAGCCACATTGGCACCGGACAATCACGTCCGAGTTTGTTTTAAAAACACGAGTCACTAATATGATTCCAGATATTGTGCGAAAGTGATTGTGCTGTAAACATCACAATTATCTTTCAAAACATTGGACAATACGGGAGGAAAACATTGATCCGTGCATGAGACGCTCAGTATACTAGACACGAACGAAGATTTAGACCTCATACTTGCTGTGATGTATGGAAGGGTAATTAGATGCCATTCTCCGTTTTGGTTGAAGAAGAACCGATCTTCTATATTCGTTTAAAATTAAGGTACGTTTTATCGTTAGCGAATCATTTGCTCTTCAAGCAGCAGGTTTTTCAATATATGAAACATTCTCCTTGACACTAACCTAGTTAGATGCATAGCCCTGTGTGAAACACGCACTGCCACATAAAGTAGACAGACAAGTAAAACGGTTTTGCAGTGAGTCCCTGAGTGAGTTTGCGTAAAGACTAAAGATGTGTTCACTAGATGCTATGCTATACTACCTAGCCCGGTCTTTACAGTCTGTTTGTTGCTTGTGGCCAATGGCAGACTCGACTACAGGTTATGCGACAGAAAGCGCCACAAAAACTTCAAGTGAATACTTAGTGGACTAAATGATGAATAGATGGACCGAGAGTCATTCGTTAATATTTGTTATTAGTCAGTCCGTGCTGCATGCGCGATCGTTGTGGATGCATATATGCAAAATATGGCGGTGTATCACTGTCTTTTATGCGACACTTTGAACTGTGTGAACTGAGTCTTTCTTAAACAGAAACTACATTACAAACTTCACCGTAGTATGAAAAGCACCACTCGCCGTTGCTCCGAACAACTTACGCAGCTCACTGAAATCAGTTACTAACAATTTTTAAAATACTAAAAAGTTTAGGCTTCAAGAAGAAAAAAAAATCAAATTTTTGACACGGCTTAGGGAATTCTCTCTCCATTAGCTATCGCTCGGATTTCGCAAGATTTTTAATATCTCCTGCTCATGTTCTGTCTCAAGTCCGTAACCGACAAATCTGGTCTCTTAAAAATTAATTAATTATACCGTTTACACAAAACAAAAAAAACCAAAATAAAACAAAACAAAACAAAAAAATGAATTGAAATGAAATGAAATAAAATAAAATATATAAAATAAAATAAAATAAAATAAAATGAAATGAAATGAAATGAAATGAAATAAAGTAAAGTAAAGTAAAGTAAAGTAAAGTAAAGTAAAGTAAAGTAAAGTAAAATGAAATGAAATAAAATAAATAAATAAAATAAATAAAATAAAATAAAATAAAGTAACATAAAAAAGGAATGGAATGAAACAAAAAATAAAAATAAAAAAAATAAGTGATATGAAACGAGATGAAATGAAACATAATAATATTTTGCCATCTCATATAACCTTAACCCTCGATTTTCACACACTAAAAGAATTTCGAAAACAAACCTTTTCGATTTTAAGCCAACCGCAGAGCCGTCTAGCAAGCAACCCAGACACAGTCTAAGCCGGTATTAGAGTAAATTGGACAATATTATAACAACAATCAAACATATTTCGGGCTGGACTAAAAGCAATGATCTGTATTTTGATACTAGTAAGTTCATACTGAGCAATTTTGTTACCTTGATCTTCTACTTGGAAGCGTAGGCAATTTCAGCAGTGTTCGCCTACTGGTTCATAACTCTAATAGAACTGCAGCATTGTTGCATATCATTTAAGGACTCTTAGCAAAACTATCTCAGCGATTAGAGTCACACAGTCAGCTAACATTCAGGCGAGAAAAGAGACCATCAATCACACTACTATATGTTGGATCAGCTGCGTTTTCCCGGGGCAACTCCGTGATAGACTTAGAGGAGAAGACCTTCACTTACTGGGGTCGAAAACGAAGCGGAAGGAATATAAGGTGATAAAACGTCCGTCTCTTGCCATTATGGTTAACTTCGAATCGATTTTCAGTTAATTGCATTTGCAACTCTGTTTTTAGAAAACCCAAACAGGTACGTACTATATACAAACATATGACCAGTTTTAGTTCGAAATATCCGAATAAGATCTTCGTTGCATGGAAGGATTTAATGCTCACGACAAAGATGTTCATTTCGGCAACGCTTTATTGCTAGAATATTTAGAGAAAAATTGAACTATGTACTGAAAGTCCCCTAGTTGCCTGATGTTTAGTATCGATGGCGGCCATATTTTCAACACTCAAGTTTCTTGTCAACTTTGTCTTGTCGCGCTCGGTTTTTGTGTTAAATTGCCCCTTACGACAGCATTGAAGCTAATACTAAAACAGTAAAGTGAACTAAAGTGGTTGGGAGTGCCAGGGTCTTTGATAGGGGCGGGCCTGAGCCATATTAACAGCTCGCAGAATTATGAAAAGCTGCCGATTTTGGGCAGTTTTTGAGCCATATCGTAAATCTTTGTGTTATTGGTAAATCATTTTTTTCTTTTATATAATTAAAGGAATCGGTTGCAGTAGCAAAAAAAGAGAAAAATTATAACAGCTGGAGCTTACATACTGGCTGCAAAAAGATAGAAAGGCCTTGAAGGTTGCCCAGTAGTTTGCAATGAGTAAAAAGAAACCTAAAGCAAATATAGTTTCTGTAAAAACAGATTAGTGTTCTAGTTTTTTGTACTACAATGAAAAATTTATAGTTTAAACTTGTGTATATGCAACTAATGTTTGAAGTACCCCATACATCAATCTGTTCAGCTCTCAAGTTAGACCATGACTGTATAACTATAACAAGAACATTGGTTTAAAAACAAATTCAATTTTAAACCATTCGAATACATTGCTAGAATCAGCTTCAACCCAGCATAATCTCTACGGGAGGTAAACACTATGAAGTGTGAAACAAATTGACACAAGGAACTCGTGCAGATTGTACTGTCTCATGAGCTGAACCTTAAAGAGGCGGGTTTAAAAATCTTCTCGGATTTCCTTCTTGAGTAAGCTGGTTTCATCTGTCAAAGTACTTGATCTGCTGATCTTAAAAATGGACCACTAAGTCTGTGTGTCAGATTCGCTCTTGCTAAGGGAAACAAGCCGTACACTGATATTCAGTCGATATGTTCTGATACCACGAATAAAACTCAATTAACATGTTGAAAATAATTTTTGAAGACGCGACAAGATATCTGTATTCATTATCTGTGGATTATGTTTTTCAGTATTAAACTTGGCTGGCAAGCGCTAAAACCCCACTAACTGGGCGAGAAAATACCGCCCTTAAAATTACACGCACCATTCATCAGTTTTCCGTTCAATAACTTTTCTTAGCGGGAGTCATCTTAATCACAAAATTAAGACATCAATAATCCAGAGATCCCGCAAACTATAAACAAAATATAAAAAGAAATGCTAAATAGTGCTAAATACAGTTCTTATATGTTTGTTGTATCGTTTTAAACTGAAGTTCAACAGCAAAACCCTTTGCATTTTACTTGCAACTCAGTCAGAATTTAGATATTGCCAGAAAGCACTTAATATAACCACCAATTTTTTTTTTCAGTGTGGAATTGGAGAAAAGGTTCTCAAGGAGCTTACATCAATTTTTGCATCTCTTTCACGAACTAAGTATGTAATTTTGCGATATCCGTTCATAATAGCAGCTCCGGTCTTTATTTCAATAAAGTGCATACTGATTTCCAAATATCACACTCCTGAATAAACAGTAAACTCAACAGACGAAAACTTTCCCTAGTGCGTTGACAGTTTCGAGTTGCAACCTGTACTTACTTTGAATTTTTATTTCCTAATCTTTGATGGAATGATGATGGGCTTTTATGGGAGCAACCCTCCATTTTTTGTACTCCAAAAAGAGGTTTGTCAGACAAGTCAGAATTGAGTGTTCTTACATATTATGAATCGCAGCGATATTAACTAGGTACCCACAGTGCAAACAGTTGACATATGTTGCCAAGTACCTGTCGCTTAATAACTATCTGCTACTAACTGTAGATGTAAGAAAAATTAGCTCAAGACTGGCGAAGAACAAACGCGAAAAAAACAACAACTGCGCATATTTGGTTACACATCAGGGTTCATTGCTGCTTAAATTTTGAAAAAAAAGATAAAAAAAAACATTCAATGTTTATCACAAATTCAAACTTAGTTCCGATTAATTAACTTGTTTTTTCTTCTCTGTATCTCTTTGGCACTTACGAAAATTGACTTTTAAGCAAATGGAAGCTTCATTTTGACTTTTTACTCGTGGTACCACGAGTCAAAGTTTGGGTTCCATTTCTTTTTTCTTTTTTTCCTTTTTTTCCTTCATACCCAGTGACTGCCATATTTGGGATTTGTCCCCGGTCCCACGCGGTCAGTGCCACTGGTGGTGATATGATAAGTCGAAACGCCCCAATTGTTTTTCCCTTTTTTCATTTCGCAATTTTATTTGTGAGAGTGGAGTTCGGATGAAGGAAGTAGTTTGTGTGTTCTTCGACTTATTTACCGTGTTTCTCAACAAGTTATTGTTTCCCTCGTTACATACAGTTTGCATACACATCGGTGCCTCAAGGGTTAAAATAACTGAATACAACCTCATATTAGTTTCCACTCGTACCACGAGTAAAGGCTTAATGAGCCTCTTGATAAAGTTAAATTCATAACTTTCTAACATACAACATAGCAAGCTAATAAAAAGTTTCCAACAGTTTGACTTTTTTAAAATTTACACTCGAGTGTCAGTTTTGTTATTGTATATACTGTAATTAAAGACAGGCAGTAAGACTTTTAAACGTGTTAGTTTCTACCTGTAAAAGGTCCACAAGTTGTTCAGATTTTACTGTTATGTGCTATCCTCATAACACATAACAGTGTTATTATTACTATCTTTATTACTTTTATTATAACAGCTATTATTATTTTATCCTTTTTATTATAATTGTTGAAATTCTTTTTATTTTTGTTTTTATTATTATTATTATTATTATTATTATTATTATGATTGATTTTATTGTTATTATTGTTTCTGTTTTATTGTTATTAATATTATTATCAATACCAAGCGTTTACGTCCTGTGAGTTTTTCCTTTTTAATCAGAATTTGTTTTAAATAGTATTATTTACGTGATTTAGAGATTGCCTCGACCTCGTTTATTGCATGTTTCCATCTGCGTTTTACTGTTGTTGTTTGTTTAATGTACACTTTTCCTAAGGTCCATAGTTGATTCTTGTTTACTCAAATGTATTCATAGCAACAACAGGAAATGGCGCATTAAGAATAAAGCTTGTTGCTTGAAATATCGTTCTCATAATTCTCATTCTCATTGTAATTCTTGTTCTTGTTCAGTTTTAAAGAAATAACGTTTGTTTTTTCTTTATGTTCCGTCCATGCAGGTAAATAATCTGTTTTCAACTTTACTCGGTTGGACAAGGGCAGTAGGCAGGTACGTGTTTTGAGCTTAAAATTCGTGTTATTATCCGGTTTTGGCATACGAGGCGGGAGCGATGATGGGAGGGTGTCGTTTAAATAAATTGTGGTTGTTTCGACACATTTGTATTTTTGTCGAAAAGATTCAGCTAACAATTTTTTAACCCTTTGTCAACCTACTCTTAAAAGACGTTATCGGGAGGGAAGGGGTGCCAAATAGAACTAGGGTTGGGAAAGGGACGGAGAGGGGTGTGAACAGCGGGAACTGTTGTGTAGCAATTGTCTAATTTTGCAGTGTTTTTTTTTCTGCATTTGTGCCTCTGTCTCCATATAGGGGTCTTTCAAATCTGTTAAGAATGCTTGGAGATGTAGAGTAGATGATGAATGGCTTTCGGAATAAAATATTTACAAACTCATGATATCCCATAATTTTGAACTATAGAAACTTCAAAAACCTAATACGAATGCAGTTTGAAGTTTGGAATGAGGCATAATTTTAACATTTCGTAGGTTTTTCGTACGAAAAGTGACGAAAGGCTAGTTTTCAAATGCTTAACGCAAAATGTTATGACGACCACAAAAGACAACATTTGCCGGGAAATGAGACAGTCTTCACAAGTTGCAAAACGCAATATTTTTTGGGAATTTAACCAAGTAGTTTACGTTTTAGTTTTTGTTGTGACTAATTTCATAATGAAATATGGTGCTCCACTGCTTTCATTACTAGAGTTACAAGCTCATAGAAGGAGGTGGAAGAAAAGGAGGAAGAGAAGGAGGAGGAAAAGGGGAAGGAGAAGAAGGAAGAGGAGGAAGAAGAGAAGGACGAGGAGAAGGAGGTGGAGGAGAAGGAAGAGGAGGAGCAGAAGGAAGAGGAGGAGGATGTGAAAGAGAATAGGGAGGAGAATGTGGGGGAGAAGGAGGAAAAGAATGAGGAGGAGGAGGGGGACGAGAAGAAAGAAGAGGATGAGGAGAAGAAGGAGGAGGAGAAGGAGGTGTAAGAGAAGGAAGAGGAGGAGGAGAAGGAGGAGGTAGAGGAGGAGGAGGAGATGGATGAGGAGAAGGAAGTGGAGGAAAAGGAGGAAAAGAAGTAGGAGAAGAAGGGGAAGGAGAAGAAGGAAGAGGAGGAAGAAGAGAAGGACGAGGAGATGGAGGAGAAGGAGGAGGAAGAGGAGGAAGAGGTGAAAGAGAAAGAAGAGGAAAATGTAGAAAAGAAGGAGATATAGAATGAAGAGGAGGAGGGGGAGGAGGAGGAGGAGAAGGAGGTGTAAGAGAAGGAGGAGGAGAAGGAAGAGAAGGAAAAGGAGAGGTAAGAAGAGGAAGAGGGAGAAGAACAGGAGCAGGAAGAGGAGGAGAAGAAGGAAGAGGAAAGGGAGGAGAAGGAGGAGAAGGA
>JAOBRG010390503.1:0-10628 GCA_027574985.1 Umimayanthus nakama | reverse complement strand
AAAAATAATAATAAAAAACGGTTTCCATTTTTTGACTCGTGGCCTTCCAGGCCCGAGTAATAACAAAAATAATAATAAAAAACGGTTTCGATTTTTCGACTCGTGGCCTTCCAGGCCCGAGTAATAATAAAAATATTAATAAAAAACGGTTTCGATTTTTCGACTCGTGGCCTTCCAGGCCCGAGTAATTATTCTACGAGACCGCACTGAATATTAGCTGATAAATAACAGATGAGCGTAGAGCGCGAATCTGTTATAATCAGCTAATATTCAGAAGGTCGAGTAGAATAATTGTTTTATTAAATAAAGTTTTAAATACAACAACAAATTATTTTTGACCGTCAAATATTTATTTCAAAATAAATTGTGTCTGAAGAAGCCGCTGACTCAAAAATAACTTCGTTTCCGTTGAATCAAATGTCACATGACAGCCTCACATCCATGCATTTTCCATACATAGTCAATTTCTAGAATATGAGCTGATAACCGGTGACCACCGAATCAATCAAATTGCTTGAAATCGATTAACCATTGGACTGTATTTAATAAATGTATATATTTGTGGAAAGTCTGCCATTTGATAGCGATCTTGGTCTTCGCGCGGCGTTGCTATTTGTGACCAGGCCGGCGCCTTGGTAATTGTGACGAAATAATATAATTACATAACGAGGTTATAACCAACAGTAATTCCAATTTTTAAAAACCTAGTAGTATACGATTTCTTTGGAACACTCGCTGCACCAGTTAAGTTTAAAGTTGTATTTCCTGCCGATAGCTGCTTTTATTCCAACTCTGTCTCCAAACAGCCATGTCACGTGATAACGAACAAGAGGAAGATGAAAACCCGCGAAGTTCCATTGAAAAGATCGCCGACTTTTTCTCTCATCTCGCGTTTGGCGAAAACGAAGCTGAGGTTGATTCAAAGGAAGCAGCCACCTCAGGTAAGAAAGAAAAGCTGTAACAGAATATACATGAAAGAAATTCAATTAGACAGCCAAAAACTCCATTTGAAACAACAAATATTGGAGCTTTCCTTGTTCAACTTTCCCGGTCAGTCGGCGACAAGGAGCGGGACAACCTGCAATGTCGCGGCATGTCAGCGACCCGTCGGGAGGGGTACTCCCATATATGGGCTATCTGAGAAAGGGTATGGTTTTAAGCCATTTACTCTGAGATATCATAGAAAATTGGGCAAAAGTAGGGTCCTGTTTATAACTGGATCGATCGCTAACCGGACAAAAGATGGAATACCAAAAGCTTGAAATCAAAGTAATTGAACGTTTTAATCTGGTATAGGGTTACAAAATATGCAAAATTATGTCTAGTAAAGGGTTGGTTTTTCGCAAATCCAGCGGCACACCCAAACCCAAACTATATGGAGGCACCCCACCCCCCCCCCAACCCCTCCCCCTGGGGTCTGCGTCAAACTTTCACATATACCGGAAGGTATCGCCGATAGCAACGGCGACCTTGTCGCAGGAATGCGCAGGCACGTCGCAGGCATGTCTGCGGCAAAAGTGAATTAGGCTAAGAGATCCTCAAACGCCAAAATTTCAGAGCCTTTAAAAACAAATAGCATTAAAGCTGAAGCAATGCGATCCTACATATATTTTGGTGCTCTTTCTATGGTCAATTTTCCCTTGATCTTTAATACTGATTAACAATCAAAACTAATTGACTGCATTTATTATTTCATAGCTGTTTTTCTATACATGTGCATGTATAGTTTGCAATTATTATTTGTGCTTCTCTTAATGAAGTGTTTTAGCTTTTTTCTGTCCTAAACTGTAATTTCAGCAACTTAACAAATTGCCCACCTCGCTTTGCTTAGCACCAATGCTACTAACTAGGGTGGCAATCTCCCGCATTATGTGAACAGAACGTTAGTTTTGATGACTTCAGACTGTCTATGTTCCGAGTTTGAAAAACTTAGACACTGGTTCTGGCCTAAGGGACACAACTGAGTTTTTTTTAAACATAGCTTTGCTACAAGGACGTTATTCAATGGAAAACTCTTCCATGTCAGTTGAGGAAAGCAGAGTCGCTTGGGTAATTTAAACGGGTACTAAACAAAGCGCACGTCATTCGTGGAAAGCATTTATTTATTTATTTATTTATTTATTTATTTATTTACTTATTTATTTATTTATTCATTCAATCATTCATTTATTTATTTGTTTATTTTTATTCATTTATTTATTTATTTATTCAAGTATTTATTTATTTAGTTAGTTAGTTTTTTATTTGTTTATTTATTTATTTTAATACAATTTAATGGCTTAAATCATAGTAAAATATTGGGGAAAAAAACAAAAAGAGCCATAAGGGCGGTCAGCAAAAGACTGTATCAGTCCTAGCGCTGTTCTTCTTTAGTTTCAGCATCTTGAAATTATGTAATTTTGATGTTGTATTTTTGTAAAGAGCCTTTTTTAAAGTTTGATTTTGTAATTTAGCTGATGAAATGTCCGTGGACAACTAAAATAAATCAAATACAGAAAAATAATGAGCAAAGTCCCTTAGGCAGTTTCAGAAACGAGTACTGGAATAAGCGTGCAGCATTCGTGGAAATAGTAAATATTTTTAAAGCATAAGAAAAATAAATGTAAGAAAATCAAAATAAAATATGTAAATAAGGCAGTTAAAAAACCATTATAGTTTTTGTTTCGGTTGCTATCGAGATATATTCACATGGTCCAGCTATGAAGAACTGTATGTTAAAATTAAAAAGAAAATTTAGAAAATACAATTCATCTCTCAGAGTCCTCATAACAACATCTTTAATTTCAGTAGTTTTAAAGTACTACCTTGTTTAGCTCAGTAGGAAACTGACTTACACCTACAGGGTGAACATTTTGTTGAAAAGACTAATGTTATAGAAAGTCTGTTTTTCCACATTCAATACAGATTTTACTGAGAAACACGAGTTTGAGCTGATATCAGCCGGACGACATTGTTTTTGTTAGTTCTCAAACCTCATAAAACATTAAGTGTTAAAAGATTTTCTATAAAAAATAGATTCTCATTCCATTTTATCAAAGTCAATGCACCAACTGTTTTAGTTTGCAAAAAAGTATCCGGGGCCATTTTAATTTTGTATGGCAGCTGAAATTCGTATATAACTGTATAAGCCAAGTAAACAATTATTACTTTCTAATACTGCAGACACTTGTCTTCTTGGATTGTTCAAAAGAACTTTTCTTCCCGTATGCGATCCTTTTCAGATCACAGATGAGCAACATGCTTTTCAAATGTTACAGTGTTCCTTTAAGACTTTAATAAGTTGTGCTTAATGACATTTAATATGAAACGGAACTTCGTTGCTTTCTCATCTATGCAGAGCCATGTTACGCTGTCACGACCTGTATCTCAATGTTTTAATCTGTATGGTGTTTTACCCTTTCCAATTTCAATTGCAATGTTTTAGAAAACCCTGAACAATCTAGTGAAGATATTTCAACGAGTGAAGACAAGAACGAGCATGCGCAGAGCAACGATGACGTAAACAATGATGGGTATGACGAGACGGAGATGCCAGTGGAACACACGGATAGCGACGACTTGCAAAAGACGAGTTCCTATTTCATCGATCCAGACAAGGCTGACTCATCTGAACTGGAACTAGTTACACTTGTCTCGTCCTAATTTAACTTGAAAGTACTGAAACTAGTTACACTTGTCTCGTGAAAGTATTGGAACTAGTAACACTTGCCTCGTCCAAACTTGAACTGAAAGTAATTAAACTAGTAGTACTTTCCTTGTCATAATTTGACCTGAAAGTACTGGAACTACCGTAGTTACACTTATCTCGTCCAATTTGACCCGAAAATTTTGGAACTTAGTGACACTTATCTCGTCCTAATTTGACCTGAAAGTACTGGAACTAGTTACACTTGTCTCGTGGAAGTACTGGAATTAGTACCACTTACAAGTCTCGTCTTAGTTTGACATGAAAGTACTGGAACTAGCAACACTTGTTACCTAAACGTACTGGAGTTAGTAAAGCTCGTCTGCCGCGGCATCCTAATTTGACCTGAAAGTACTCTGTTGGAACTAGTAACACTTGTCTCGTCCTAGTTTGATCTGAAGATACTGGAACTAGAAACACTTGTCTTGTCCTAGTTTGATCTGAAGGTACTGGAACTAGTAACACTTGTTTTCTAAACGTACTGTAGCTTATAACACTTGTCTCGTCCTAATTTAACCTGAAAACTCTTAGCTAGTAACATTTACTGAAGTCAAGTGACACTTGTCTTCCTCGTCCTAATTTGACCTGAAAGTACTGCAACTAGTAACACTTGTCTCGTCTCGATTTGACCTGAAAGTACTGCAACTAGTAACACTTTCTTAACGCACTGGAACTAGTGAAACTTAATGTAGCTGGTAACACTTATCGACATCGTCCTAACCTGTGCTTAGGATGTATACTTGTCATATAGCAAATTCACTATCCATTAAAATTTTCGTCTGTGACTTTCTATCATTTTAGGGCCGTGAATTAATAACATCATTAAAGTCAGTAATGGTAAAGTAATGTTGTCCAGCTAGTCCGTAGTCGCCATTTTAAGTACAGAACTTTCTAAGGCAGAGTAGGTCACGAGCTAGATCGAACCGGAAGAACTCGGCCGCGCCTCTGGCTGCTGCTGTTAAATTTCCTGGATCTTGACCAACGGCCGAACGTCCCTGTCCACGGACGGTGTGGTAAAAGGAGGTCGCCCTAAGTTCAACCACGCTCCACCTCCTAGTTGGCAGTCTGAGATCTTACCAACTTCGCTGGTGTTGAGCACTATTAACTGTTTCATAACTCTAGATATAGGTACTGCTGTTCCAAAGTAACAAGTGCTCTTGGGGGCTTTAAGCTAAATATAGCTTGTGTTTCTAGCCTGCACTGGGGCCGAGGATGAGCCAATGGGCTGTTTCCAGAGGCCCTGTGAGTGCTTTCGATTTCGGGTTCACCGCAATACTGATCATTTGACATAGTTGACTTTTATCCCAAATAGGCCACAAGGCCTGCTGTTGGCTAAAATCGCGTCTGGCTAGTCTCCTTGATCTCACCTCACATTTGCAGACAATCTCACTAAGACTTGTATAGTGTTTGAAATGTGGTAAGGTTAGGTGAAGTGCTTTTTACTCCCAAACGGATACCTGGCCTGGGTCCATACAATTAAAAAGAAAATCTCTGACCCCGGTGGGACACCAGCCCACGCACTACCTCCGGAGCATATTTTTCTCGTGTGTAATAATTAAGACATGATCAAACAAATCTTGCTACGAGATCTGGGCTAACAAAAGTAAACAGTCATATTTATTGCTTATTGATTTGGGGGAATAACCATAAAGGCTCTAGTTACTCCCGGGGCACTTCTCAATTGGTGGCCTTCAAAAGGGGGTGTTACTAAAGAGGGGGGTTTCAAAGAGGGGGTTTATTTCACTGGAGGCCAAAGACGGAGTTTTCTTTTTTTCAGAAACGTCATCCAGTTTTTACAATTATGAAGCACTCTTCATTTCTTCGTTGATGAATGATATGATATTCATAATTAAAACAAACACAGGCTTTGAATACAAGCTTATTTCATCTGAAACGCTACCTAGCCCAACTAAATTACGTAAGTTCAACCACGATTACAAAAGTGCCATTTCAGGAATTGGGCAGTAAAATTCAAACAACGCGGCCATTCAAAAAACGCTGACACAATTTTGGACTGCAATAAGTGTCAAATATGAAAAAGTAATAACTAGTGTCATCCAACGACACACGTCCGACTTGGAAATCCGGAAAATGAAAAATAAACAGCGATTTAGAAAATTTAATAAGCTTTTAAGTGATAGATAGGTTTATGGGGTTATGTCACGAAATAAGAGAGATTTGCTCCATTAACCGAAAACAGTAACGTTAACATCGACATATCTTTTTTCTGGGGTGAAGGGGGGTGGCTCTTTAAAAACTCAAACCTCAAGAGGGGTTTTATTAGAAAGGGAGATTAATCAGGGACTGCGGAGCAGAAGGGCACGTCCCTCCCCCCCTGTCTCAAAGTTGCTCTGCGGTCCCTGTTGAATAGAGTTTTTTAGGTACCTCAATTTCATTTCAGCAGAAACTGAAGTATTTTCAAAACATGACAAAATGGAGCTGATTGGAGCAGTTTTAATTTACTCATATTTCTGTGTAATTATAAATGTTCCAACAAGCTATTCGCACAACATTTAAATGTATACCTTGACTTGGTCACAGTTTTAATAATCTTGTGATCAGTTGGCAAATTGCTTATCTAAACTTCAATAACTGTGTCGGAAGTATATCTCTCTGTCTCATTAAAACTCGTCAAGCAGCTGATCAAACAATTCCAGTAAAACAGGTGACGACGAGTTTCTAGACGTTTTTAATACTCTTTAGTCCCACGAGCATGATATTGACCTCCTAGGTCCTGAGGCGTGAATATCGACCAAGTATCATGTACTTTACCGGGGGATACCAACTGGTACTGTTGTCTATTATTGTGGGTGTTGCCAAGTCGTGTGGCCCGTCTCCCTGCTCGTGGCAGACGTGTCGTCATGAGTGGCGCAATGACTGGAGACCAGGGATAGCCCAGGGAAGGTGTACCTATCAGAGCCGGAATGCTCACCACATCTACACCACTCACAATGGGAAGGGGAGCTGCCCCGGCACCCAGCGATGCTCGCCTTCCTCCCAGGGGAGAACCAAATGTAAGCACCACGCTCCTTGTTATAAGAACGTGTGCTAGGAACAGATTGACAAAAGACGAAGAAATATTAGTTTTGATACCGGACAAAATCAAGGAAATAGATAACTTCTTAGTTCATGTTTGTCAGTGAAACGTTCATCGCCTTTGGTGCGCTGTGTGCACAGCTTTGTTTTAATTCGTTTTTTTCTTCATTGTAATACTGTTTTCTTGCTGGCTAGGGTTGCGGCAAATTGGTAGAGCTTTCTCATGCTTCTTGGTGCATGTTCTGTACGAATGAAAAATAAGTTTGAATGTGTATCCTAAACACTAACAATTATGTTTATGAACGTTTTAAGAAATGTTAAGGCTGAAATCCGGCTCAAAACATTTAAAAACATTCAGCCTTACGATCACCCCAAAAATTAGACGGTCTTGTAGAGTTGGGCCTCGAATGTACGTGGAATCGATGCCGCAGTCAGACTGTATAACAAGACAAGGCGAAAAATACGACAATCAGAGGATTATGGTCACTATTTTTACCATCAACAAAGACAGAAACCTTTTTAGTTATTTTCCAAAAACCAAGTCAGTAGGCAGAAATAACAACAGAGCAAAGGCTTCTCATGAAAAACTGAGTTGTCAGGTTGCTAGTCCTTCAAGAAAACCAACCTGGTCGGACAAGGGGCATAGTCGGTATTCAGGCAAATTGAAGCTGGCAAGTAATTTGAAATAAAGGCGCAAAAAACAAACAAAAAACATTTTTAAAATCTTCTATATATGGTGCAACACTTGTGACCCCCAGAGCCTTCTAGAAACTATTGCATACTCATGCCGTTCGCTTTCTGCCTCCTCTAAATTTCGAAGTTTGCCTGCATCTCTGGGTTTCTGCTTTACACTTTCAAAAGTTACACAAAAATAACTGAGACACCTTTCGCAAATCAGTATTCTTTTGGTTTACCATTAATTGCCAAATAATGTTAAGAAGTTGAACTGACATAAGCTGGGGGAAGCCTGGCTCACTGCTAAGTTTATCAAGGCCCACATTAAGCTGACGCTCATCCCAGACAAGATGAGTTTCAAAAAAAGTCGCCTGTACATATTTGCTGTCCGTAGTAACATCCTTTTCTACTATTCGTTTATGCAATACGCGCACAAACTTAAGATACCCTCAGTAACCACTATTAGGTTAGGAAAGAATTTTTTTGTGCTGGATTAACATAAAAACCAGTTGCAAGTATTCTTTTATTCACCGATTTAGCACCAATCAATATTTAGATTCATTAAAAACTAATCCTTTGGGATATTTCTCTCTTTTTTGTCATAAATCGGTTTGCATATTGTTTTGAAGTTTGTTTTTAAACAGTTTGCTAAAAATTCAGGATTTTATAAATCTATCAGAAGACATTTTATATACTAACGCCCTCAGACATTTTTTCAATTTAAAAAAATTGCTTCCGGCTGTGGTAATTATTTTGAATAATCTTGTGCAGCGAAGTTAACGGTGTCAGTTGAACTGTTCGTACTCAATTTAAAGTGCGTGAATCCCCTTCACAAGACTTCTTTATTGGCTTCGATCAAATTAAAGAAGTTTCACGAACATAGCTCTATTTGGTTTTAGTTGGTCACCAAGTTGTTTGATTTAATGCAGCTGATAAATGAACCAATTTGCTCAGTCTAAACAGAAATGTTTGTTGAATTATTTAGCTCGAAATAAGATAATTATTTTAGCGAAAAGCGTGAGAAGAGTCTTATTAAACAAATGCAAAACTGTCTCATCAAATAAACCTGTCTGTTTTTTAAAACATATATTTTAGCTTGTCCCATTTTTAATATGAATACCAAGTTAAATTCAAAACTAAAATATTATAAATACAAATAAAAGATACAGAAGGGCCGGCAATCGGGTGTGTTTCAAAACGGGACTGAAACCGAACATTTTGTTCTTCAAAGTTTGGTTTTGTTAGATCTTTGACAGGGCTTGAAGCTTACATTTTTCTTAACTACCTTTTCTTATAATTTTGCAAGTTTCGTACCTTGACGTTCTGATAAATTCGTGCTTATTCATAAAACTTCTGCAAGTCAACCGAAAGTTCTGAAGGGCTTTCGAAAATGCTACGAAAATACTAAAGACTTGAATTTAACTCACCCCTTTGTATGCGTGCTAAAATAACCTTCATTTCGCAGAACCTTTGAGTCACTAATTGTCCGAAAAAAACGCCTCAAAATTTTCATCACGGCAGTGGCAGATTTCACTGTTTGCCTTGATTAATTCTATGTCATGTTTTTCAATTTGTTGAAACTTTGAAATATAAAACAGTCATTCGTTTTATGAGTGAGCGCTTATTAATCGTCTAGAATTTGGCTGTTTGTTCTTTGCTGGTTGTCTTTGACATGTTGTCTTACGTATAGTTTGAATACAGTATAATTTTTAACTGTTTTTAATAACTAAACGCAGGGGGTGCATCCAGGATTCTCAAAAGGGAGGGGCACCAACGAGCATCGAAGGCGCGAGCTTTCTAGGGGGGTCTGGGGGCATGTTTCCTCTGTCCCCCCACCCCCCCACCCCCCCTAAGAACTTTTTGGAAAAACGAGGCTCTAAAATGGCCATTTCCAGCATTTTAAGACAAATTTGGTACTCGTTTAGTACTAATTTTTGCTAGAAAATTCCACTATTGTAAAAAAAGAAAAAAGAATTAAAAAGGGGGGGGGGCACAGGCCCCTTAGGCCCCCCATGGATCCACCACAATAAGCGATATATCAAGTTGCTCTCATCATATCCTCACATCTCGTTTTTGAAGTTCCAGAAAAAGAAGAAACGTCTATGGCCATTTGCATGGCCCTTCGTGACGTATGGCTGTCAAAATGTAACTGAAAAACATTGAGATTTTCACTCATGTCTCGTGTACTGAAAAGTTAACTTCTATAGCTCATAACTATTACAGGATCTCAATCTGACGACTTTTAAGGGCTTAAGTCACGTTCCAACCACATGTCCCATGGCTATTACCGTCCTGCAAAGTACACAGATGTCAGTGTTTTGGTCACACGGGGGTGACAACCAGGTCCAAAAGCTAACCGCGGCCAAACCTGGGGAAAAACGAAACCATTTTTGACCCCCTTGTTAAATCGTCGCAACTCCAGAGAACTGAAACATGCAATCATTTGGTCAATACAGCACTGTGAAACACACTCGAAAGGAATTTTGGGGGTCTTGTATTTTACCAAGATGACCTGAATACAAACCAAATAAAACCAGGAAAGCATAACTTAGGTCAAGAGCAGCTCAGCATTAAGTCGAGAAATTAGAGATTCCATGGTGCTTTGCGATATTGGTATTTTGCTTTTGCACAGTTTAACCTCTTTTGAAATAGCTGTGTTACCATATTTCATGCTAATGTTTTAAGTGATGTTCCAGGCTCATGTCGCAACGCCTATTATTGTCCCCTGTATAACTGGCAGTCATGGACAGGTCACGTGCCGCAGGGAGGCTGCGCACGGCAAAGCCGCTACCGAGACTACAATCAACACACGCGGTATGACATCCGGGACAACAACTGTAATAATATACGAAATACTTGTGGAAACCGCTTGTATGGCTACAGGACGTGGTGTAAGTAACAACATGGTAAAACAAAGTGAAATTATCAGTTTTCACTGTTATGTGCAACCTCAAGAAATATAGTTGTGTAATTGTTACTGATATTCTTATTCTTATTCTCATTCTTGTTCTTGTTCTTGTTCTTGTTCTTGTTCTTGTTCTTGTTCTTGTTCTTGTTCTTGTTCTTGTTCTTGTTGTTATTCTTGTTCTTATTCTTATTCTTAATCTTCTTCTTATTATTATTATTATTATTATTGTTATTATTACTATTAGAACTATTATTATTATTGTTATTAGTACTATTCCTGTTTTTGTCGTTATCGTTACTGTTATTGATACATTTGTAGTTCCTG